>JANHGB010042715.1:38838-75562 GCA_026283785.1 Coracopsis vasa
GTGAAGCTTTATATATGATAGAGCCACAGAGCTGCCAGTCTAAAATACAAACACAATGTCATATATGATGGAGGCAATCAGCAGAAGTAGAGATAGAGGAAAGAAAGCTTGGGATGTAAACAATAATTTCAGGATACAATTTAGACATCTTATCTGTGTCTTAATAATGCCTCTGAATAGCAACACATTGTTCAGTATTTGGAATGCAAAATTCAGAAGTTCACATACTGTTGTCATGGATTTTCCAACAGCACAGTGTGTGGGCATCCTGTGTGCAGTGCATTTAGATGTATACATGAATTATTGCTTATGCTCTGATGATAATTTTCTTCATGCACAGCAGAGGAAGCTGTTCATTCACAATTTGCAGACATCAGTGGACAGGTCAAGGTAATAGATTCACTCAAAAGCCTATAGAAAACTCAGAGCAGTTGTCAAACAAGGTGTTAGAATGGACAGGTTTGTAAATGTTTATAAGCAAGTGCCTGTCCTATAGAGGAAGCTAGAAGTGGTGCCAGTATTTCATACTGCACATGAATAGCAGCATATTTTCAGTTTTTCATAATGCCCCTATTATCAGTTTATTAGAGGAAGCTGTTCTAGGTGAATCATCTAGCTCAAGCTGAATATTCCTCAAAATTAACCTATTCCAATTATATCTAAGAACTGTTCAAAAATTAAATAGGGAAAAATATAGGTGTAACCTCTTAAAATTAATAAGCTTGAAACCTCTTCTATAATTCTGTGATTCTGTGTTGGTTGTAGAAAGGGTTTCTCTCTCTTGGGTTCACTTTTTTGAGTTTGTATGGAATGGGCTGCTAGTGGTTACAAACACCTAAGTAAGTCTCCAGTTCCTCTTGTGTCCTGGTAGTAATGAAATACATCCGATCTTCCCTTCCAAGTATCTTATCCTTTTCTGTCTGTTCCTTTGGTTTCTTCAGCACCCTTGTGGCATTTATGCTCCCTTGTGCCACACAATTTTTCACTGCAGTGCACCTGAGTGTGACTGCTGCTGCATAGCCTGGGTGCCAAGCAGGACCTCTGAGGCCAGGAGTGGGGTTTTCTGCTTGGCCTGGCAGCTGCTGTGTAGAGTAGTGGGGCAGGTTTGAAGCAAAAAAAAAAGCTGTGGGAAGGGAGAGCATGCTGTCTGCAGTGGGTGATTCAGAGAGTTTTGGCAGCCAGGTTTCAAATTAGATTGTGTGTAAACAGAAATTAAAAGAAACTATAACTTGGCTAAATTTGAGGGAAATTTTTATGGACTCAGTAAAATGCTGACAATTCTTTGCCAGATTACAAAGCCCTGTTTAACAAAACACTGAAACTTCTCAAAGAGCAAATTGCTATATATTTTCTTTATAACCTGAACAAACAATGTGATTTTCCCCAGCTTCATTCTTGGAAGCAGCTTAGCTCAGTAAGTTGCTGTTTTCAAGAAAAAAAGTCACCTCGGGCATGTACCCAAGTGTGGCAAACTTGCATCTGAAAACTGGATTTACTAATAAAACTGTGTTTAGCAGCATTGTTGTAAGTCATTCTAACAATAATCAAAATGACAAAGATAGGTGGGTCTCGGGAGGGGAGAACTGAGAAAGAAGGAGGGAGGAATAAAGCACAGAAACAAAAGGAGAAAGGTGAAGCCACAAAGGTAAATGCTGAGACTGCAGAGCAAGTTAAATAGGAGAGATAAAGAGCATGGAGAACATACAATAGTTGGATAAAGTTAGGTGATAGGTGGTACTTCACAGTAAACAGGTGTCTGCATAAGTGTTTTGGAATAAGCAGTGCATGAAGGTAGCTCAGTTTCGGAGAAGTTGCATTAATCTTAACCAAATTATAAAGTGTCAAGCATAAAGACATTATGGATTTGTTGTTAATATTATTTAACCCATTCCTGCGAACTGTTCCAAAGCTGTTGAATTCAGTGCAAATAATTCTTGCTGGCAGATGGGATTTGTATCATCTACTTATTGTGGACGATGTTTATAGCAAAAACATCATCAAATCTCAACAAGTGAACTACAGAATGATTTCATCTAGACTACTTCCAAAGCTGTGTGTTGGAATCTTGAACCATAGAATCATAGAATCATAGAATAATTAGGGTTGGAGGTTTTTGGTCTTGGACTTAAGTACCAAATCAAAATCCTCCAGAATGCAACAAGGTTTCATTGAATTGTTCTAATCCGTTTGACTACACCTTAAAAAGCTTAATTCAGCTACTTTTGATACATCTCTAACAAGTTTATGCTTAGTCTGTTCTACAATTCAGATTTTGGCTAAACCGTCTTACAAGGAGGCACCAACAAATCAGTATGCAAGAAATGAAGACATGCCATTTATTCTATTATATAAGGATAATAGAAACTTTAAAACCACAAATGGAACATAAAGCCATAGTAAGGTATACCAAAAAAGAGCTTACAAAACAATTTGTTAAAGATATAGGCTAACATTATTTCAAATAATGGAATAGGAAGCCTGTCTTTATAAAGCAAAATTTACAGGTGATATTAAATTTTCCTGAACAGAAGAAAGGAAGCCAACTGCAAAGAAGCACCTCAGTGATACTAAGTGATAAATTGACAAGTGAAATTCATTGTTAATAAAAGAAAGTAGTTCTCAAAAGGGTAAAAAAACAAAATTTCGTACCCAAGAATGGATGCGTATTGACTGTGAGCAGTGAAAATAGTAGCAGTCAAAAAAAAGCACATTTAATATTAGAAATTTTTTGAAAGAAATAGAACAAAGTAGAGAACATCATGACTACAAGCAGTGTCACAGTGGGGCACCTGCACCTTGAAAAGGTAAAGAGAAGAAGGCAAAGAGTATGAAAATGGTAAAGAGAAGAAAAGGTAAAGAGTACAATGAGTAACGGATGGTTAAGTCTTTCAAACAAGGACCAAGTAGAACTACAAGTTTTCAGACTGGGAAGAAGAAAATTGAAGGAGGCTATGACAAGTTCATCAAGTCATGAGTGTCAAGTAAATAGATGATGAGTGATTGTTCACTGACTCACTGCAAGGACATTGGGCATTAGATGAAACTAGGAGGTGCTGCGTTTAAGTTAAACCAAAGGAAGTATTTTTTCATGTTTAATATACTTATGCTATGAAACTGCTTGCCACAAGCTGAGTTTACATTGATTCAAAAAGTGGTAATACTAGTTACTGATACCCCTTAGGGACTGTAAAGCTAATAATTCTGTCTCAGAGAGACACTGAAACTCAGACTCACTTGAGGCTGGGAAAGTGTGCTCGGAAAATCACTGCATGTTTGACTTGTTGTAGTATGCTCCCTTACATGTAGAGAGGGGATACAGGACAAGTAAAATGCTTGGTCCAACCGTGCAGTTTTTCGTAGATTAAGTTTAACAAATGTTTCAGTTAAAACTGCTGCCAAGATGCAAGCATATTTCAATTGGCTTGTAGCTTCAGAGATGGAGAGCTGGCTTTGTTTCTTTTGTGTGTTTTAATTTGATTTAATCTGAAATTGATATCTCCATTGAGATGAATAGGATAACATTTTTAGATCTTTGTTGTTATTGTCACATAAAAGTATGTTCCTTTCATGGCTAGTTATATTTTAATTTACTCACTGCATATATTCATATCTTTTTTGTGCATTTAATCACATATCAACTGTTGCCTTGTATTTAATTCCTACGCTTTCCTTTTAATGCATCTTGAATGAGACCTGCACTATAAAGTTCAGTGTTCATTGGCAAAAAGCTACATTGGACTACACAATTTGTAAGCATAAGAAAAACAAGACACAGGATCTTTCATTGATGCCCAGGATGATGGAGGAGACATAAGTGACACTAAGCAAGGAAGGGTGCAAACACACTGGAGGACAGGACTGGGTGTCAAAATGTTGTTGCTTTATTCAGGTAATAGTTTGGATTAAATAGGCTGCAGTTTAATAAGGTCAAGTACAAGTAGAAATAAACAGAAACGTTTAACTGTACAAATCTCAGGTGTGGAGTTATTGACTAGCTCAGAGTGCTGCACAGAATTTCATATGATTCGATGGATTAGAAGCTGCCCAAGAATTAATGCTATTCCAACAAGAAAAGCAGGAAGAATGTAAGATTATTTATGCAGGCCATTGTCTGAAAGCCAGCTGGGATGGTTGATTGTTCTCTGTTAATGAAGTCTTAGGGTCTTCAACAGGCCTAGGATTTGGGGTCATGATTGATGTGGATATGAAGCAACAGAAAGAATCTAGAGATCAGTGAGAATGGTCAGAAGTCTAGAACACATGACTCACAAGCCAAAATTAAATAAGTTGTGACTGTTATCATGTACTGTCTCAAGTTTTCCTTTGAATAGTATAATATCTTCAAATTCAGTAAGATAACTGTTTAGGATTCATCATTTAATCATGTTATCTTATGCCCTGGCATTTATAATATGTAGAAGGATCCAAGTTCCTAAATTTCTCTTTGTCTTGCTTAATTTTTTATATTTACCACCTTTTTTCCTCTGGTATGTGACTATCCTGTCATGCTGCTGTCCTTTTTCTTGTCTTCTGTAAGTCATCCAACTTTGCTTATACTTACAATATCCATGTCAGACTGTATGCTCTAATTGTATAGCTCCTGGTCTTCACTAAACTCGGTGAAACACAGAAAGTTGTACTTTGAGCTATGACAGTGGAAACTATGGTAATTTAATCAAAAATGGAGATTTTTCTCTGCCCCTCTTACCACAGAACTCAATAAAGTAAACAAAGATGTCTAAACCTATTAGAAATCAGTATTTATTTGTATAAAATTTCTTTGGAAAATATATTAAAAGAAGTAGTTACATATTTTATATGACCTGCCCCCTAGTTATTATCATAGTAGACTGCTTATTTAAAACACTAAATACTGTATTTTGACATACAACTTAAAATGTCCTTTGTTGGCTGTTCTTTTTTATTTGCTTTACATAGGTCTTCAGTAATACTTAGTGGCAGTGACACTCCTAGATTAATTGTGCGTTGTTCAGAGTATATAACTTTGTCAGTTTTAATTTTGTTGCCTTTTTGTTTCACTGAAACATGTTTTTCCAGAACTTGCGAGGGGATGAGCAAGGGTTATCCTAGTTCATTTATCTAATGTAGCAATCGAAGTACAAAATCCCGAGAAAGTCAAAAGATGTGTGTATTTTTCTATCTCCTTATATTAACAAATTATTCATGCTTGCAATCTTCTTTCGACAGCCATGTCTGAACTCCCTCTCTCTTCTGAGAGCAATTGACCAGAATGAAACACACTGTTCCTAGTCAATCTGAACCGTTACTTTACAAAAATACATTAAAATTGTACTGGCATTTTCTTTCACTGCTTTTGCATACTAATAGTGTGCTTGCCTTTGTCTACTATAGTGCATCAAGCTGATGTTTTCACTGAGATTTTTGAGTGTTTCACAAAGACTCCAAAGTGTAGGGCTCTCCAGGAAGTCTGAGGGATCTAGGTGTCCATCTCTAATTTAAAATTCAAATTTAAAATGAATTAGTAACTGAAATTCTTTAAGCTCCTTTGAAACTCTCAGCCTGTATATTTTCTGAAGAGCTGCATGGTGCAATCTTCTGAATTAACCAGGTGCTGAAGATTTCCTGACATTCCTACACTTTCTGAGCTATTTTTTTAATCCACATTGAATCTTTGCTTTTTACATGGAAACTAATAGCGAGGTAGCTTGTCAAAAAGTCAAGTAAACTATGGAAACCAGTTATTTTCACTGTGCTATTTAGCTTGCAAGGTCAATGTAATCTAAAACCTATGTAAAAATTTTGCTCAGCAAAAAGGGATATGTGTTGGATTATATGGGAGGGGGACTGTAATCTAAATAAATTGATTTAATTTAGGATACTCCCTCCCATTTTCTTATTTTTTTAAATGTAATTTTTCCCAGTTTGTATCAGTGACTGAAAGGGGTTTGGGGTTTTTTTTGCATTTTTCATAGCTTTAAAATTATCTTTCAACATGGGAGCTGATATTGCTTGTATTGATTGTTTGTCAACTCTGTAATTTAAAAACCCTCTAGAACACCCGGATATATTTCTAAACATGCATGGTGATTTAACATTTCCTTTATTGTTCAGCGTTAGCAATGCAGCTCTCTGCTACCATCACAAAGAGTCCTTTCCAACCCTAACTAGGCTATGATTCTATGATTGCCTCCACCTTTCTGTCACCTGGACATTCAAGGTATTTGGATTTGACATTGTAATATCACTGCAAGGTGAGAAACATAATTCGGAGAAGCATAAAGTGGGGAAGAGAGGGGAATATTTCAAAACTTTCATAACTTTACTACTAAATAAATTATTCTACGACTGAATTCTGTGGGACTAAAATTAGACCAATGTAAATGATTCTGAAAAATTTCACCCTCAAGGCTTGTCTTCAAGTGGAAATTACTGTGAGAAGCTAAGGTGTAAATTTGAAAACACATTAGCTGCTCCCCATGTGAATAATCTCATAGTTTGAGGAGGTTGCTCTACTTGGAGAGCATGTAATCAACTGTAAATTCAAACTCCATCTCGCTTTATGGCATAACTGTCCAAGGTCTGTTTGTTCCAGCTTCCACAGGACAATGTGGAAATTGAACTCAGATTCATTCAGTCTCCACTACCATCACAACCATAATACCATCCTTACCACTTTTGCCTTCCTACATATCTGTACTATACTAGAATCTAAATTGTCCTGAGGTTTTGTATGTTGTAACGAATCTAAGTTCGTCTGTGCTTGAACAGCTGTTCATGTTTCCTGGGTGTACACATTTATCTGTTTGCAATAAACTTTAATAATCTATGTTTATCAGCATCAGCTGTATTGCTCATGAACCCCTGTAAATTCTTTGACTACATTTTCTATTACTGCCTGTTCTTTATTTCTGTGTACTATATATGTGTGTGTGTATTGGCACAAATACAGAACCTGACTCTAGTTATTAAAACAATTAGTAATATGGTTTTGCCTACAGATACTTAATTTTTTGCTTTTTATAACTTCCACTACTTTCTCCCCTCCTTTCCTCTTCCATTACCGGCTTTGTGGAGCTTTTAGAAGCTGGTTACATCTTATATTTTAAAATACTTCATGTTCAATTTCTCTTGCATATTTAAGAATGCAGCAGATCCATAATGTTTTATGAAATAGGTTGAACTTTGTAATTTATTTCCCCTGCTACTTTTAAATTTGACTGAAATTTTGTTTCTGAAACACTCGCAGACTGTTAATGACAATTATATCAGCCATTTTTTTGAAATGTCAGGGAGAATGGCTTCATTTTATGAATGTTTTTAATGTGCTATTCTCTAATTTCTTATATAATTTTGTTAAGCTCTGTAGTATAGGAATTGAGACTCTTTCACATTCAATAATTGAGCCTCTTATTTCTCACACACTGGCACTTCAGTGTTGTTTGATGATAACATCTTGATTCTGATCTCAAAAATTTGCTCTGAACTGTTTATTATCTATAAACTCAGAGTGACTTTTCTTTTGACTGTAATTCGCTTTAAGTCATCAGTAGGTGTTACAGCTTTCCAAGTACATCCATGTCAGACTTTCCACCCTGTACAGAAAGGTTCTGGAAGAAATTTAACCTGCTCTTAATACTAATGTTCTTTTTTCTTGAAATGTATTTAAATTGATAGATGCCATAAAGAGTAAGTGGGACATGAGTGTGAAAATATTTTTAGCTAAGAAATGTCAAACTACAAATCTAAGATGAAAATTCAGCATTAAAAATGTAAAATAATAGATACAGTTTATAGTTTTTAGAAGAAACACTGTCCTCCCTTGAGAGGAAAAGCTATCACCATTGCTTTAAAACAGAGCTGGCATCAATAACCAGTAGCTTACATTGCTTACTTGCATTACCTTTTTTAGCATGTTATAAATAGAAATAACTATTCCATATTTTATAGTTACAAATTAATTTTAAAATCCAGATTTATTTTCCCCTGTGGGTACATATTTAAGATGAGAGGACTGAACATTCATAACCAGAATGCAGAAAAAATCTTTTATTGCCACAAAATTAAACATGATGTTGCTTTAAATAGAAGGATACATTTTTCACAAACTGGACCAGGGGGAAATGGTATTATGACTATGCTTGGCAAACCACTTTATGTATTGATGACCAAACAATGACATACTAAAAGCTGGGAGTAGGGAGATATAGTGGTTGTGATAAGTAATGCTGGGATTTTGCCAGAGATCCTCTTTCCCTAACTGAATTTCATGTTAATTTTACCTAATTACTGCACGTTTGTGAGGTTTTCTTTTAAGCTTAAAGTTCTTATGAAATGGTATAAGGTTTGTGCAACTGTCATGAGCTGCAAATAGGTAGGCTGCAAATGTTTGCCAGAGAATCATTACATAAATTTGAATATGTTTTTTCCATCTTGTGAAGTTGGAAAATGGTTGTGTCAGTGTCTGAGACCAGGCACTCTTCGCTGGAGTTCTTAGCCATACTAGAGATACAAAAGCTTCAGATGCTCAACATCTTTTAAGATTACAGCACCATTTACACAGGGAATTAAGATTCTCTACTCTGACATTCAGCACTATCCAACTCTGTTTTATTAATGAAGCACTACTCACTGTGAGTAATGGCAGCAGAATGCCTCTCTGATTTCATGTGCTTTTAGGCAGTGTGATTTGAAAGTGTTGCTTTGGTGCTTCACTTTCTCTTTTTTCTATGAATCTCACTGGACTTGACATTTGTTCTTCGAAGGTTCAGAGTAACTGCTAAGCTACTGATGAAGGATGCCACAGAAAACCTGCTGAAAATATTTCTGTTAACACTATGGAAAAAATCAGAATGCATTGAAAAGGGGAAAAATAATGTACTCAGAAGTAAAATATGCAGTGAGAAAATTAAAGTTATTGCACCATGCATAGAGGCTGCTGAGTGTGCCTACAGGAAAACGGAAACAAGGATCAGGAGACACAATATGTGTATTTTATGTTTAAATCCATCAAATGCAAACACATCATTGTTTTATATAACAGTGCTTTACATAATCATAGGGTTGGAAGGGAATTCTGGAGGACATCTCGTCCAACCCCACTGCCAAGGCAGGGCCACCTAGAGCACATAATGGTGATAGAGAACAGGTAAAAGAGAAATGAGGACTGATCCTCAACTTTTCTCTTTTAAACTTCCTGAGGAAAAATTAAATGGTCCAGAACAGTATGGAATGTGTGGGTTGTAAACTATATTGCAAGGAAAAAAAAAAAATAATTGTGGCTAGACAATGGCAATGATAGATCACAAAACTGGTCACCTCCTCCCACAGAAAGCAAAAGTCTCTTGCCAGTCTGGAAATGAAGCAACAAAATTTTTGCTTTGTTTTTTTCTGTCTCTTTTACTTGCTGTACAGCCTCCCCACTGGTAACAGAGTGACTTTGGACATTCTAATAGTTTATTGTTCTAATTAATATGCAGTTAATTATGAAAATATTTCAGAGCTGCTCCATACCTCTTCCTCTTTCGCCTCTGTTAAGGGAGTTTCTAGCACCTTGCCAACTACCGGAATACCCATAACACCATTCAGACTTACGGAGAAAAATACTAAAAGGTCACTATAAGATATCTAAGTGCAACAGATGTTTTCCAAATTGATGCTACAATTTCAAATAAAAAAGTACTAATCATAAATTTTATCATCATAACCAGCTAACACAATATTTGACTCTGGGAGGGAATCCTACTATGCTCTAATTCATTTTCTGACCACATCTGTTGGGGCTGTGGCTTCTCCTCATCAGAGTTTCTAATGTTCCCATTACCATTTGTCACAAGTCTCACAGATTTGAAGTCTTAAAGGCCAGATCTTGAATGTGTGTGATGGCTCCTAAATATTATTTTACCTTAAAGACCTAGGTGAAAATTGACAGAACTTAAAGGCTCCAAAGAATTGGCTGTAGGCACACTCAGACATCAAAGAGCTTTTCTGAGAAGTTGTAACTGATTTGAAGTGAAGCAGCATTAAATGAATAGTGCAGAAAGCTTATTTGGGTGCATAGTGCTGAGCTGTGGGGGAGGAGAAGTGATGCTCTATGGCAGTGAACATGTTCTGCTTGAATTAACCATGCTGTTTGATGTAGTGATACAACCACAGAAAGTGTGGGGAGACATTAAACTGGTAGATGCAGAGATTGTTTTTGCGCAGGGAAGTTGTCATATTAACTGACTGGACTAGGGGAAAGAGAAGAGGGAGTTGCTTTGTTTTCCACTGAAGTTTAAGAGGTTTTGACATATGTATGTATATCTTTGGCTGGAGTACTGACATGCCTACAGGTTCATGCTGTACATCAAAGTTAGAAAGGTTGGGACTGCAGGGAATTTTTTCTAAATTCTGTCTTCCCTAACCAAGAAGTACAAAAGACAGTCAGATAGGAAACCTGCTGAAGCTCAGAGATCCTGGAGGTAAGCATAAGAAGTATTTGGTATTGGCTATCTGCTCTCAGACTTTTTAGAGTAGGGAGTATTCTTTTACTTTATTTTAACATAGTACTTCAGCAGTGGGAACAGGTCCAGTAAGGAGGAAATGATCCAATTTCTGCTTTTCTATAATATCCAGAAAATAAACTCTCTTTTACTTACTCTGTAAGACTGAAAGACTGTCATCTTTGACTCTCTTTATAGCCTGAGGAGGAGTGTGAAAGAGGCATGAGTTTGGCACACTGGGCTGTTGTCTGTGCTATACTGTGATTATTAGGCATTTTCAAATGTTTCCATAATTGCTTTCATTCCTATGTCTCTGCAGCTGCCTGTTGGGTTCAACATGCATGTATGTAACTCAGTAATTGACATGTTGAAAGCATTAATTGAGTCTTTATTCAAGAAGAGTATTATCTATTTGTTTCTTTCCTAATGTGCTTGCCTGTTTTGTTCTGTATTATGGTATTATGTATTATGGTTCTGTATTATGGTACCTTCTTTGTTAACAAGGATTTGCTTACCAGTGTAAGATTTTGCCTTTTCACTACTTTCTGTATTAATCAGTTTTAAGAATTACTAGGCAGTTGCTTTCTGTGGTCTCTGACTTTAAGTTGTGTGTGTTTGTTTACTCTGAGGAAGGGGGCTTTTTTTGTGTAATTTTGGATTTTTGATGCTCAGAGACTCTCAGCATACTTAAATTCAGTGTGGACTGGGTATGTTTCTTAGTGTAGCAAATCCTATTATTTTGTCAAACATTCATACTCATTCAGGCCTTTTGTATCCGATCCTTATCTTTATCTTGTCTCTTATTAGGGCCTATGCCAGTACCCAAGATTTCAAAATTAGATTTTCAGCCTTAAAACAATTGCCTAGATGACTGATGTTTTCAGTTTCTTTATATTCTCTCAAAGACCCAGTTTTATAGGCTTCTGAGCTGGTTTGGGTGGGTTTTTTGGGGGGGTGGGGTTGGGTTTTGAGGGTTTTTTTTAATTTTTCTCTGCAGTACTTCTCACAATCCTGAGTTAGCCAAAAACTATTAAAAACACCAAGTACTTAAGAAGTAGCTGTAGTCAGAAAAATAAATATGTCCTTTGGTTGCACACAGTAATGAAGTATTTCTTATACTTGTTCAGTTATCCTTGACAAAGCCAGATCATTTCAACTCTGATGGGCCTTTCAGCTGCTTTGTTTTATTAGGGGTGAATTCTCAGCTCACTTTACACCTGTGCTGAGCGAAGAAGCCTTCTCTTAGTGTATGAATTTGACATTAGAAGGTCTCCAATCTGCCGATTGTTGGATAGTAGGACTTATTACCAAGGGAAGGATCAGTTTATTTCATGCCTTCTATAATGGGGATATACAGCAATTGTATAGGACCCAATACAGCAATTCTTATCAGTCAGCATCATATAACTACTTCCTAGAGACTAATGCCAGTCTTGGAAAAGTTCTCTGAAAAGGTATTATAAACAGAGGGTAAGATAATGACCTTGGCTCAGCAGACTTGGCTGAAGTGCTTAGTTGTGGGAGAGCTTTCTAGATGGAGACAAAGAAGCCTCCTTGGCTGCAAGACTTCCATCTCATGGCTTCTCTCCCTGGCCAGCTCCTCACGTGTCACTCCTGGCTGCCATAAGTAGCTTCCCATGCAGCTGCCAATGTCTGATGAGCAGCTCTCCCCCTATACTAGGGCAGTGCTAAAAATGAAAGATACAATATTGACAAGTTCTGCCCAGAAAAACTCTCATGTGAGGCCAAGTTTTCCTTTTTTGGAACCCTTAAGTACTTTAGAATCCACTGGTTCAGATTAGCAGGGGGTTATGGTTGTGGTTGTTTTTTTGTTCTTTTAATGCCAGGAAGTTGTGCTTTTTACAAGAGAGCATAAATAGTTCTAGGGTCACCTGTTTCTCATGTATGTCATGTAGGAATTTGCTGTTTTGTAC
The DNA here is from genome assembly GCA_026283785.1 of Coracopsis vasa. Taxonomy (NCBI): domain Eukaryota; kingdom Metazoa; phylum Chordata; class Aves; order Psittaciformes; family Psittacidae; genus Coracopsis; species Coracopsis vasa. The sequence continues at coordinate 51,236 of JANHGB010042715.1, forward strand.
AACAGAGAGCTAACCTGTCCTTTTCTCTCTTGAATGCTGCTGCCATTTCTGACCCTCTGAGGAATCTTTTCCTTTGAAAGACGGGTCTCTCATAAATCCTCCGCAGCAAATCCTAATATTAATTCCTAAGCATCAGTGAGTATTAAGGTGCTCTTTGTGACAATGAGTGTGGGCAAATTAATAATATTTAACCAATTATATCTGAGGTAGAAAGATTGAAGTTTTATCTTAGTAAGATCTGTAGAAATAAAACACAAAAACTAGTTATCAGTCACACATCATTACATCTTGCACCTTTATAATTCCACAGTTACTGCTTATTCAGCTGAAGACCTGGTAGAGCAGATTACATGAATGTTTATGTTGGTCCTCATGCATAATTAACAATTAGAGGTGTAAGTTTAATTCAACAAAACAATAATGTAATCCCGTTTTAAATACACCAATGTGATGCGTAGGGTGGTTTGATATACAAAATTGGCCTTGTTATCTGTATTAATCTGACCACTACCTATCCTTACATCTTAGTAGGAGCAGAATTTTTATGTCTATTTAGAGGTATGATTATAATGTACCTGGCTTTATGGACTAAACGTATTAAGGGCCTTTATGAAATTGCAATTCAGTAACTTTTACGTAGATGGTTTGAGTATGATATTTTTCAAAGATACCATAAAGTATGAACATGTAGGCTACAGCCATAGAAGGTTTATTTAGCTCAGAGATATATTAGCATATTTATACTGTATGTATTACTGTATATAAGAACTGCTATATATATTTGCAGTCATCATCAGGCAGTTTTCTATCTTGAGTTATCAGAAAAGGGAGTTAGAAAACGTAATGCTAGCCTTAGGGAAGCAAACTTTTTTCAAAACTCCTATCTACTAATATCACCTGCCAGTGATTAAATGTGTTTATAGTTTATGCTAACCTTGCTTAGCTTTCCTTTTCATCCACTGTAGTCTGTGTACCTGGTAGAAGGGAAGCCTGCAGCCAATTGCCATTACTTCGCAGCTCTTATCTTTTACTCACCAAATAGCAATTTTCTTTTTTATTTATTTTTATATTCCTGTAAGGTAGTAACTGTTGGCTATTATAAAACTGCAGTCTCATTAGAAAAGGTTCATCCAAATAAATTCACTGTTGATGACTGGCACGGGGGTTGGAACTAGATGATCTTAAGGTCCAGCCCTAACCGCTCTGTGATTCTATGACTGTATGATATTAGGATTTTGAAATGTTAAAGTCTTTGTCTTTTTTGGGGATAATACATGTTTTTATACTGATGCTTAAAGAGACACCTTTAGACTCACTCTTTTCCAGAAGAGTTGTTTGACAGCAAGACAGCATTTTGGGACAGTTTGTGGGATCATGTTTTTTCAGGAATTACCTCATTTAAGAATTCTTAGTATACGTCCCTAGAAAAGATATGTCTATAGTTTTAGTACAATTAAAGTGAACAAAATTTTTAGGTGCATACAAGAATATTAACGTTTTTTACCAGCAACATGAACTGCTGTGATGTTTGTGTAACTCTGGAATCTATGGCTTTTTTTTTTACTTTCCTAGTCCTCTACTCCTTGTATAACCAGAGACCAGTGGAGCTCAACTTGAAGTTCTGTTAGAAAAATCTTTCATATTTGACTCACATTACATGATCACAGGTGGGAGCTGTTCTTCATGTCCAGTTTGTGTATATGCATGGAAACCGGCTAACCTCTCCTAGTAGATTTTGATAAAGCCTTTGATAAAGCCCAGTAATGACATCACGGTTATTACATTATTTATGACATTTAATCTGGCAACAGAAAATAGAGTAAATGTGTAGCAGAATACTTTCATGCTCTAGCTAAAGAGTTATCATGTTCTGGGATCACTGTCCTTTCACACCCAGTCTTTAGTTTCATGGAACAGTTAATTTGGGATTCTTCTGAATCAGATCTCATCAAAACTTTTAGGACACATCTCTAAACCTATTCAATAGCACCTATTTCTTCTTGATCTAATTCTAACATAAACCTAAAGTAATTGCACTGCTTGTAATAAAATTCAGGCCCACTCACAATTGTTTCTATGAAGGAAACTTTTTAAAACTTTCAAATATTTTTCACACTTGGAAATGTGTTCTCATTGTCTCCTGAACTCACTTTAGGCAAATGCAACCTGGATGGATAGAAGTAGCTAAATTTTGTTTCCTTTCACTTCATATTAAAGATGATACTATTTTATTCAACCATTGGACATGTATTTGTAAATGTCAATTATTTCACACATATTTCTAGCAAGCAGAATTAAGGTATTATGAAGAGGACTTTTGATAATTGTATAACTTCTAACGTTTAATGCTTAGAATAGAATTAGTCATTGCTTTATTGGAATTGAATAAATTTATATTGGATTTTATTAAGCAATGTGTCACATATGCACTGGATTATTCATTCACCTATTTTTCAAAAATGCATAAGCCATACTAAGAGCAGATTTGCATTGATTATGCTATGTAACGAGCTCTACTTTTACCAAAGGAAAAAGAAAAAACAGCTTAATTGCAGATATTTGAAAACTTTTCAAATTGTAATGTTGATGTTGTTATTTAGAATTATTATGTGAAGCCAGTCTGTATGTACTTTACACTGGCATAACTGTCATTACAGTATAATTTTCTTTTTTAAAATTCCTGAAACAGTTCACCTTATATGACCTTTTGTTGTGAATACAGTTAGGCTGCTATAGCTTTTTTATATTGTCAGCATTAGAGATTTTCTTAATTATAGATATAATGGAGCTGTTCGAAATTTGTATACCAGTAAGCCTTAAAATATTTGAATTGTACTCTCCTCCTAATGGCTGATCTCTGTGTTGGGATAAGTTCATATCTAATAGGAAAAAACAGGAACAGCAGTACACTTTTTAAAATCCAAGCAAATGTTTAAAAATCAAGGCAAAAATTGATGCTTTGTTATATATTTGTTCTGACCAACTCCCTTTGCTGTAGTTTTCAGCAGCAAACAGTAGTATTTCTGCACAAATACCTTGAAACAACAAAATACTGAGTTTATACTTTGTTTCAATTGGAGAGGAGGCACAGGGAAGAAATTGTCGTATTCCACAAAATACCAGATCCTTATGCTGAAGCGTTGAGGCTTTTCTTTGCTCTTCAGTTCAGCATGTAGCTCAAATACAAGTTACCACAAGAGATGGGAGTGGCTGCCATGAAATGGCACAAAATTGGAATTGGAATCCCTGGTGGGTTTTATTTTTGGTTAGAATTGTAAAGATGCTACGTGACCTTGAGCAGATCAAATTAACCCTGCCTTTCTGAAGCATTTGCAGCTCCTGAACTGGATCTATAGATTGGTCAGTTGCAATTTCCTGTGAGGTGAGAATGGTGTCTTAATGAGGTGCAAACAGTCCATTAACACAAAGTGCTGTGGAATTCTTCAGTGAAAAGCATTGCAGGCAAATTATTATTAGGAATTAATAATATTATAAATTGGTATCAATAATATAGTTTGGTTTACTTTATGATGTACTTTACCCTGAAGCAAGATAAATCATAAGCTGCTTAGAAGTTGGGGTTTTTTTACAATAGAGTGCCAGCGGTTAAGGGTCTTTAGAACACTTTTGCAATATTAAAATGATTTTTCAGCCAGCATATTAGCTTCTTCAGTCTAGTCTAAGGGTTTAAAAAAGTAAACCAAACAAAAGCCCAGGGTATTATTTCCTTAATTAGTCCTCCCTGCAGCATGAATTTCTTTCTGAATTTAATTTCTGCTTAATAAGTAGCATATCTGTTGATGTTCCTTATGTTACTAAGCAACACCAACACTACCAAATAATAGAAAAAAACCCTCAAAACATGTAAGAAGGCACTGTAATTTTGATTGTGTATCATGGGGTTAATTTCTTAGGAATACTCTGAGATACAGAGAGTGTGCAGTGCAGCAATGTAAAATATATTGGTTTCATTATAAAAAGCAGTTCATATCTTCTAAAAATGTGCATTTCAGTGCATAAAGGCAGAAAAACAACACAAAAATTATTCAAATAACATTCCAATTATAGTGGATAAATCATCTGTAAAACCTTTACATTTATGTAGCAATTATAACCTAACCACAGGATCTAACATCTTAGAGCATCATCAAAATCAATCAAATATCTTAGGCTGAAGCTGGAATGTTGTTCTGATGGAATTGCTCCCAAAGGCAATTTTGATCTATTTAGGCACCAGTTTTACAGCACATTCTGAATTTGGCTATTTCTAGTAGCATTTCCTGGGTAAGGTTTTGTTCCAGCAATGACTCTATGACATTTCCACTACATAAAACAAGTAATTAATGGCAAACTGGTTAAACTAACATAATTGTTTTCAAAAATGCTGCTAATATTTCAGTCCCTAGAAAACACAGAATCTCTTCCATTACTTGGTTTCCAAGTGTGTTTTATAGAAAACTGCTGATTTCAGATGGTAAGTAAACCAGACTCTCACTCACATCACATGTGAGCCTTAGAATATTTTAGAAGACCAATATTTCCTTAGCTTCAAGTATGAATTTCTCATTCAGCGTCCAGGCTTCTTTGGATGACAGTAGTCGGATGACTGGATTCTTAGGTGCATGAAAGCAGGTAGTTATCAGTTAATTAGGGATAAAACAATATAAGTGTGTTGGGGTTTTTAAATAAAATTAAAAAGAGCATTTGAGCATTTTTTCATCTATCACCAGATCTAGGAAGTACATACCTCTGCAGAGTGCCCAATCTCAAATACTTTTGTATCTATCTTTTTTTACAATGGTTTTAGTTTATTTCAGAAATATTCCTTCTTTCTGCTCTCCCCTCCTATTTTTTGTTTAAGCTATTAACCCAGTTAGTCTCAAGAATACTTCTCAAAAACTCTACAAATACTACTAGTTAAATAAAGTTGCCAAAAATATTTGTCAAGAATCAGTTCATTAAACTGTTTCAAGATGGATTAGGTCTGGAATTTGAATTAGATAATGAACTATATATCTCAACCCTGGATCTGCAAGACATCCCTTGCTTGGCAGACATTCATGCTGGTCTTGCCTTACTTTCAAATTATTTGTAATTGAATGTATACAGGTGTATATGCATTATAACGTACAATGTGCCATATGTATCAGCACAATAAAGGTAAACTGAAAAAAAACTGTAAGGTGTTTACAAAAACAATTCCTCAATCTTCCTGGAAAAATTTTAAACTTTAAATGAAGATGAATAGAATATAAATTAACACTGGGGTTTTGGAACAGGTTAAAAGAAAGATTAACTGCTCCATCTCCCTTCCCCCCCTCCTTTGAAATCCCAGCCTACTGGCATCACAGGTCTGGAAAACAGTTGTACTGCCATATATTCCTACTTCAGAGAAGAAAAGAAGTGTTTTCAAAACCATTTTATGTGTAGCTCTGCCCTTACTCAGAATGGACTGTTTAGGAACCTTGCGAATCTCCAGTAATTCAGCTTGAAATTATTAAAGCAGACTCACTACCTACGAACATGCTTAACATTTGAAGGTCGGTATTTCAGGAGTCATGTAGACTGTGATGCCTCAAATTGCATGGTCAGTCTTGTACATTCTGTGGAGCTTTTCAAAACTAACATTAGCTGCCATTATAGCAGAATGCATTTTGATTCCTGAGCAGCACTAACTAGCATGTTTACCATTTCCTAAACTTGCCATTCTGAAAAATGTAACTACAGATGATTTTAGTATAAACAGATCTGGTTTTCCATCCTGTAATTGCTGTTTGCATTCCCTGCTCTTGAGAACTTTAAACAGAATTTCCATGTAAAGTTCTTAGTAAAAAACTTGTGACCTTTAAAGTGTAACTTCCTTTCAGGTTTGTAAAGAACAGTATTTTCTGCAGTCTCCGATTACAAATCCAATTTTGTACTTGGATTTTTACAATATTTAAGATGTATATGCTCACACACTACCTAGTTGAAGCTGTGCTGTTTTTGAAGAAGCAATTGCCCTTTAGGTCTTGCTTGAACATAAAAGGGAATGTTATGTCCAGTCTCCACAGAATTACTCACTTTATCTTAGTTTATTTTTCAAATCACAATTTTAGGGTTAATATTTGCTATTTATCTGTAATTTTAGAGCTCATTCAGGCTGACAAGAGTCTTTCCCTAGGTATCCAAGAAGCTGGAGTAGGTTTTAATTAGATTTAGAAAATAGATTTAATGAATCTGCTACCTTGCCTAGACTGTTGTTATCAAAAATATTCTTAACTAACAGTTTAAGTATTTAAAGTAAGCCTCAAAGTAAACAATTTTTACATAGAACTACTAAGTGCTCCTCAGAGCCATGACAAATGGGAATTGTCTGTGTTTTTTAAGGTTGTTTCTAAGAGGCAAATTACTGTCACCAATATATTCAGAAAAAGAGACTAACTGACAGTGGAACTGAAGAAGAAGCTAAAATCGTATTTCTGAGACTACTTCGAAATATGAGCCATAATTCAAATTCCAAAAACAGATACTGTTTTTTAAATGACTGCTGCTTCACTGTATGAAATAGCTTGTTTCCACAGTCTACACTGAAAACAAAACAAGGCTATAGATCTATTCTATAAATCTTAAAATGTTATAATTGCTCAGAAATTGGATGAAGTGCAAGAATCCTCTCAATGAAGATTTTTCCTGTAACATTTTCAGACTTTGAAACAGGCAATCCAAGCATAGTGGCTCCAGTGCAGGTGTTGCATTGATCTGAATTTGAGATGGTGGATCTGTTTGTGGTCTGTTTCAAGTAATATATACAAGAATTCCCCAAGAGATTTCAAATGTCAACAACACAGTTAAAGTGACATTTTCTTTCACTTACATGGGCACATGCACATACCTGGAAGCCTAAAGCTTTTTTCAGATTTTTAAGAAATTTAACATTCATCACTTCCTTAAAATGATCATATGCTATGTGGATTAAGAGTGTAACCAGCTCCAACCAGACTTGCTTCCCTGCAGAAGTTTTCAGGTGCTCAGAAGGCATCTAGGTATCTCTTCTATTGAGCTTTGGAGGAATTGCAGAATATTATATGAAGGTTTGATTTTGCCAAGATTTTCATGACGCTTAAGTGACTGTGCATCACAAGAACTGGAGCGTTGCAAAGAATCCACCGTGTCTCATTTTTGTTCCATGCCGATCCAACTCAGACACTTGCTTTGTCACACTTCTAGTTTTCTGCTCTAAAAGGCTCCGATTCAAAAATTTTGCTTGTATCTATGCTTTCTTTTCTGTGTCTAAGTAAACAGACCTTTCTTGATATGATCCATAGCTCACTGGAAACCACATGGATGCATCACCATCCAGTGCTATTATTTAGATTAAGATATGCTATACTAGCAGGGAATTTGGGGAAAGTCATTGAGATTCAGAAATGCTTTGGAATTATTATTAATATCATACTGGTTATGGTATATACAGCAAGAGAAGTACATACTGTATGTGGAGAAGAACTAGGGAAATCAAGAAAATAATGGTCAAGAATTTTAAATCAGGTAAACAATTCTAATGTTCTGCTTAGAGGGAATACAAGCTCTTGAACGGTTAGCATCCATCATTGGTCACCTATGGTTAAGGAAAAAAACACACATGCGGATTTTTTTGTTCGGCTGAAATAAAGTCAGGGAAAACAAACGACTTCTGTGCAAATTTTCTGTTGTGATCACAGATTAGATTTGTGAATTGAATTGTGAATTAAATTTCCAACTGGTGGTGCATTTAGAAACACTGACCTGTCTGTCTTTATATTTTGTAGATGCTTCAGAAACTTGCTGTGTGTTTACGACGGGTTCTGCCAACCAGCTCGAGAGGGGACTTACCTATTCTTTCATTAGCTGAGCATATCATTATCTTGAACTAACTATTCCTCTACACATGGCCTTCCTACTGGTGTCAGCTTATCTTCTGCTGACTCATGCTCAGGGTGCTCCTGTTGAGAACGGGGCACTGTTGGAAACATTGAAGTCACAAGTAGGATTATTCAGCAATAAAAGTGAACACTGTTTGGCACAGGTGAGACCTCCTGGCACAAGCCGACAAATACCTCAGACAATCATCATAGGAGTTCGTAAAGGAGGGACAAGGGCTTTGCTGGAAATGTTGGATATTCATCCTAATATTGTGGTGGCAGCTACAGAAGTCCACTTCTTTGACTGGGATGAAAATTATGTGAAAGGAATAGACTGGTATAGAAATCTGATGCCATTTTCTTATGGAAATCAAATTACAATTGAGAAAACACCAGGCTATTTTACATCACCACAGGCTCCAGGAAGAATTCATGACATGAATAGCTCCATTAAACTGCTGCTTATTCTAAGGGATCCCACTGAGAGAGTTATATCTGACTATACCCAAGTATATTACAACAGAGTAGAAAGCCACAAGCCTGTTCAGCTCTTTGAAGATATTGTTATTAAGAATGGAGCACTTAATACCAAATACAAAGCTATTCAGAGAAGTCTATATGATGTTCATATGGAAAAGTGGCTTAAGCATTTCAGTTTGGATCAGATTCACATAGTGGATGGCAACACTTTAATCAAGGACCCTCTTCCTGAATTACAAAAAGTTGAAAGATTTCTAAATCTTCCTTCCAGAATTATGTCTTCTAATTTTTATTTTAACCAAACCAAGGGATTCTACTGCATTAGAAGTGATGGAAGGGAGAGATGTTTACATGAATCCAAAGGGCGTCCCCATCCTCTTGTTAACAACACTGTTTTAGAGCAACTGTATTCTTACTTCAGAGAGCACAATGCAAAATTTTACAGGATGGTTAATCATTCCTTTGACTGGCATTAATGCATTTGGAATCAATGTTTCTTTAAAAGGGCCTACAACAAACTGTTTCAAACATATCTTTCTAAACTGCAGAGATTCATACTATGAGAACATACTGGTAGTGTGCTTCATGGGAATAACATTAACTCATTGAAATGGTACCCTTTAGGTTGGGGAAGCAGAAGTTTCACATTTGTATGATTACTGTGAATCATAGTCTGACCTTCATCTTTTCATCATGCAAATACATTTGACTTCAGCAGACTTCTTTCAGATACACATCTATTACAAAATTTGTGCTGTATTGGAGAAATGACTGCTTCTAACCATGTAAAAATGTAAATATTTGAAATGGTATTATTCTGTTATGTATTTTTTGTTCTTAGTATTTTTTATATCACGCACAATTGATAGAGGTGTTGATTTCTAGAATTTTTCATACAGTAAATTAAATTGTACGTTAAAACAGGGGCATACATAGTGGCTCCTATAAATAATTCATCCACTGTTAATGCTGAATTAATTAATTAATAATAAAAGGAATCTATTTCACCTGTGATTTTGAATAGGTGAAGTAGAAGCTCCCTGTCTGTACATCATTAGTATTAAACTACACTCTTATTATCTTGGATTTGGGAAAAAAAATAAATTAAAAAATCTCCAAACAAAGTAAGAATATGAACAGTCTGAAGAAGTTTAAGGTGAGAGTTCTGAATATAAAGAAATTAAAATATCAACCTCAACTTACACTGTTATTCTGTACACTAAAAAAAATAAAATACCAACAACAAAAATGCAAAAACATTATTAATATTAGGAACCATGCAAATATTTGATTATAAAAATTATCTTGCTTTGCTCTTGAATGGAAAAGTTTCTCATTAGTACTACCATATGGATCATGTTTGTATTCTGTTGTTACTCTGTTGTTCTGGCTTTCGTTCACACATCTCCATTGGCACACTGATTCTTGTTAACAAAAAAAAACTAAACTTGCTTGCCCTCCAGAGCATGGAGTATTTTTATTTTGTCATTTCTAATGCAGACCGTGGGATGCTCTCATAGTTAAAATAACATCTTGTTATGCTGTATATCTCAGACACCATGTTCCATATGCTAGGTATTACATACTTGGATTATATATAAAAAACATCTATCTATGCTTCTGCATTAGGAATTTTTTACTTGTTTTGTTTTGTTTGATGGTATTGTACTCATGTGTTCTCCATTTTCATATAAACATTTTATTATGTATCAATACCAAAGAAGATCAACGTGAAACGTTAAATATGGTGCCAGATAGAATTACAGATACAGATATGCTTGTTTGACATTGCACCTTGCAATCCAGAAACTCTGGTGCACCCCTTTAGTAGAACATTCGTTAGGTGCATTCCTCTTCAAGCTTCTCAAAACACTGGTGAGTTCTAGTTGTGTGGGCACACTCTGATCCTCACAGCATCAAACTTTGCTCAACACTGCTGAAGATCCTGGATCTGTGTCCTTCTCCCTAAGCCACTATTCAGCCTACAGGAGCAGATGTTCCTAAAATGGGATTCAGTCTTCCGCTTCACAAGCTAGAAGGTATGTATTGCAGAGCTAATTTTAAGGCTTCTAATACTTTATGAGGGGGCAACTTATATGCTAGGCAGGTATAGCAGCATTCCACTGAAGCTGAAAATAATCAAACACAGCCAGATTATGTGGAAATAACCTTCATCAAATATTCCCTCAATAAATAGAACACATTAAAAATAGTATAATAAATCTTATTCTTGATGTCTTCCACTACTTGTATGTGTATACATGAAAGAAAATTATATTTGTCATTAGCATATAATTAACCTCTGAAATAATCTTTCTTAAGTAAGTATGCTATTACTACATCTCTGATTTCTACAGATGGCCTAAATTGTTATTTACTTCTTCCACCTTTTCTGAGAATTCTGAATCATTGGTCAGATCTGGACACTAATCAGAAGTATAAAGTTGATCTGAATCAGGTGTGGAAATACAAATTTATTTCTTTCAAGTTAGCCAAAGAAGAGGATGTTCTTATATGATCTCTACAAGGACATAGATAGGGAAACTGTAGTAATTACAGTGGTGTAGTCTACCAATACCGTCTTTGTCATTTGTCAAGTAAAAACCTATCCCAGAAAAATTCTGAACTCTGAATCAGTAGGGTGATTTTACATTGAACTCACACTTTGTGTTTTGTGAGCACAACACTTTTAGCTGATAACAGAAGCCACAAATCCAAATTCCCTATATTGTTTAACACAGCTTGTTCTTTCTGATGGGTGCAACCTCAGTGATGAATGAAACTCATTCCAGTCCACTAATTTCAGAAATATAGTATTGAAGGTAGCAACATACCAGGAGTATATATCATACATTGTAGTTTTTCTTTCAGCACTGCTTTCTGTTTCTTATACATTCTACTTGTATTGCTTCTTTTCAATGATAAGTCAAATAGTATTGAGTAAGAATAAGGTTCTTTTCTTTTTGAGGGTTTTTGTGGTTTGGGGGGTTTTTTTGTTTGTGGTTTTGTTTTGGTTTTGGGGTGGTTTTTTTTCAAGAACCTAATTTGGAAGCAGTGTATGCTTTGACAAAGTTTCAGGTAGTTTGCCAATAATTGAAGAGTTCACGTGTCTATATGTCACATTCAATTTCACAGGCTTCCAAGAAAAAAAAATTCTAATGTCTTTCTATATTTGTACTTGCAGGCATCAAGTCTTTTTTTTCCTTCTCTGAAGTTTACAGCAAATCTTTAGATGAGTTGAATGCAGGAGCAGCAGTTGACAGAAGCTGCATGCATCTTTGAAAATGCAGATCCCTTTCTGGAGTTTACATTTCAAGGACAGCTGATCTGTATAGATCTATCTACTTGATTTGTTAGCACTCTTCATTTGTGCTCAGCATTTCTGGGAAGGACAGAGTTGATGGAATGAATTCAATGATCACTTTAGAGTTTACTAATACCAGAAGAAATATATTATGCCTAGTATAATTTGAGTGAGGGGTTGTTTGTTTAGGTTTGGTTTTACATAAATCAAGACACTCGTCTGAAGTTTTGTTTTGGTGAATGGTCTAAAACCTCAACCTCTGCATTACAGAATTCAATAAATGTATCAGACTATAGCATTACAAACTGTTTCAATCAGTTTCTCATTTTGTGGTCTGAAAAATTTATCTCGTGAAGGCTGCCTAACCTTCTTCATTCTTGTTGTCTTCAAGATAACACTCCTTCCCTCATCCTCCAGAGGGGGATAAGATGATAGAATCATAGAATAGATCAACTTAAAGCAGATCCATTGAGCCATACTTCAGTAATACAGTAATAAAATAATATAAAATAATATAGTAATATAGTAATATATAATATTATAGTATATAATATAGTATTATAAATATATAAATATAGTATATATACTACACATAATATTATAGTATCTATAGTATAGTATATATAATATTATAGTATCGATAATATACTATAGTAATATAGTAATTAAAAGCACAAATTTTTGGCACTTGGAATTGAAAAATAGTAAAATTTTTGAAAGAACTGGAGGCTCACAATCAGTTTGAAGGTGTTATTAACAAGACAGATCTCAATTTAAGAAATTACAGATATCTCACATATGATATGATTTCACAATTGATCGCAAACCATAAACTACTCTTCTCCAAACTGGTCATTGAAGGACTTTCATCTCATTATCTGATACTCAAGAGGTGTTTGCAGAAATAAATTTCATGTGGGAAGTTTGCTTAAAAAGATCACGCAGTTGTTTCAAAGGGGTTTGGGATCATCTGAAACAGATGATACAGTCACATATGTAAGACTACTGCAGAATTTATGATGATTTGAGCAGCTCTTTGATGTTGTTTTGCATTCCACAAATATTAAGCCTTCACTTTAAAAACTGTTCCTTTCCTTTTTCAGTTAAAATGCTGTAGTTATAGTTGCTTTGATCTAATATCACTAAGAATTAACAATATCAAACAAATGCAACTGTAACTGGATCAGCTTAGCCTTTGCCACAGTAAGAAGCTCACTCACACTTAATACTTATCTAAGTCTAATATTAGCATTTTTTTATACAGACTACATATATTACCTAAAGTACACAAAGGAAAAGTGTTGGGAAGCTGAAGAGGTAGGGGTTTGCACGAAAAAGCTCTTAGCACTTAATGGGAAGAAAACAAAATGGTTCCTCTACTGCACTCACCCCCATCATTTTACCACCAGAGGGTTGGATTTTTTCATTGTGTCCTCTGTATCTAACTGCTCAGAGGCCTTGGGCTGGCTTCTGGTCTTTTTATTCATAGCTTAGCCTTGGCAGAGCATTTACAGTTCCTCTTAAAGAATACCTGTGAAAGCAGAGACATTTTTGGAATATCCATAGGCAATATGATGGAGAAGTTTACAGAGGGTATACACTTAGTGCACTTCATTGTATGCTGCTACCCAACATCAACTCTTTCACTATCCTTTTGATACAAAGCCAATAGATAATCCTGTGAAATGCATTGAAGAAAGATTAGATTGACTATGGTAGGAAACTGCATCTGCATAGAGAGCTTTCAGTCTTCATGTACATTTCAAGAGCACATCAATAAAGAACTTTTAAAATTGGGTTGTTTCCAGCAAGTTTGACTGCTGATTCCCTTTGCCAATTTAGATGCTTCTTTCATTAGTTGGACAAAAATTTTAATACTGTAATAATCCCTATAATGTCTTGTGTGGTACAAAAAAAAAAAAAAAAAAAAAGTTATTACTTTGCTTTATAGGATCACAGTTAAAAAAACCAAACAAATCAATACTTTGATTCATAGATTCATAGTAAGAGTAGCACAATATCACAATAATATTTCCTTGCATAGAAAGAAACATTTAAATTAAGTAAAGATTATACTCTTGTAAACTATTATTTTCTATACTTGTGGATTTGATCCTTCATTTCCTTCAAAAATTTGAAATTTATTGTAGAAATGAACAAACGCACTGGAATGAAAATCAGTAATAATTTGCCTAGCACAGTAATCATTGCCAGTAGTTAACGGCCAATATTTAGTTACTGGCCAAATAATTTCACTTCAATGATTTCATGTTTCAATGTGACTTGCTAAACTGTTTTGCAAGTTTGTGAAACAAATTTAAAAGTTAGAGCCAACAGTGGATAAAAAGACTCTGTAGTATCATCCTGTGATTGTAGAGGAATTGTCATGTCTTTAAGGTTAATTAACAGTGAAATAAGTTACCTCAATTCCTGAAAAATTTTGGAATCCAAGATACTAACGGAGCGGCAAAGTATAAATTACTAGTTGAAGCTGAATCCACTACTTCAGGAAAATACAACAGATTAAAACAGACTGATAAAAATCATACTTTGCTGATTAAATAGATGTGGATGTACACATTAAATAGATGTAAAATGTACAGTATCTTGTGTATTAGCCCATGTAACAAGTACTAAAAGTCTGTTTTCTGATGCAAAGTGGTCTTAAACTTTTACATTTTATATTCTTTTAGTTCCATGACAAAAAACCTTTCAGTGTGTGTTTAAACAAAAACATCTTAATGTAAAGTCTTTATAGTGCATTTTTTTCTCTCAAAGGACATATTTCTGGTTTTGTATTGTTTTCTCTGAAATAAAAAGGTGGTTTAACTCAAACTGCAATAAATGCAGAGTTATCATACCAGAATTAAAAATATAACTTCTGTTTATTAGAGTTCTCAGTGAAGAACATTTTTATGTAGGGACATAATAGTTTGACAATCTCTTTGTATTTTCTCTCTTTTCATTAGCTAATACAACTAAGTTTTAGTTTTTCTTATTTGGAGGAATGTTACTCTAACCTCTTTGCACTGTTACCCAAAAGCACAGACTTGCAGATTGAAGTTAAATGGCAGTAATAAAAGGGAAGAATAGGTAATTAAGAATCTATTCCCTTTGCCACTCAGACTGGCTAAGATTTTCTTATTTTTTAACTCTTTTGATTTGAACATTTTGATCCATTATAAATTTTCTATCAGGATACATCTAGGATATATCAGCCAAATGTGCAATAGGAGAAAATAAGGTGAGTGAAACTAGATGCACTCAAACCTAAGCTGAAAGCTAAAATATTTGCTGACATAATATGGCACAGTTACAAATTAAAATTATGGTTGGCCTGATAAGACAATGCACAGGACTAAGTCACATGTTACTATATGGATTTATCTAGGTATTCTACATGCCTGAATTAATTTTACAATCATTAGGCTATTAGGGGCATATATGAATATACATTTTCAAAACACTATATTTCACCTTATTAGAGAGTATTAAAATACTGTAGGAAAGGTTGAATATATTATGTCTGTCCCTGTGTGAAATGTTGCTGTACTACTAAGGCAAATTGGATGGGAAGTAACAATTCCCTAAGTGTTGGGCATTTTAAAATTCCTTATGAATAACTTGCAGCACCAGATATAGCAGATTTGGTTTTGATTTGACAAGGACTGTCAGCCTAGAAAAATGCTATGCAACTGTCATGAGAAGATTGAAGATCCCTTTTCTGTACTATGCCAAGACACAAATCTACAACTCAAGACAAGTGATACAGACGGAAAACTGTAAACTGCAGGGGGTGCATTGCTGCCTTGAGTGAAGAAGGATTAAAGGCTCATAAACAACATATGCTATAGTTACACAAGCACGTACCATACACAGCTTGCACAATACACTCAATCTAAAGCAAAACCAAGCAGAATCTACAGCTGTGCACTGAAGTGATCCTGTTGAAGGCATACTGAACCAGGGGCAACAGTTTCTGTATGAGCTATCTGTAACCTATTGTTTGTTGTATTAATAAACTGAAGTCTGTTTAGGCCATGCACTAGGCATCTTCTGTGAGTTAGCATCATATACTGTTCTTAATATTTTCACCTTGCAAACAATGAGTGCTTTATTCTCAGATTCCAAGTGAGCTTCATCCATTATTTGCCAGGCAGCCCACACTGATGTGATTTAAGGTCTTGTGTACATATAACAAAATGAATAAAACAGATAGATGAACAGATTCTCTGGGAAAAAATGGCTAATGAGTCAGATACTTAGGGCCTGTGTATGTACAGTAAGCATAGAAGAACAGGGTTCAAGTAAACTGTCTTTCATACTTTTCAAAATAAACTTTTTGGATGTTTTCATTTCCTTGGGGAAATGAAATGTAGAGGGGAAAGCCTCCTGTACATTGTTTAATAAAAACCTTGCAATTTTAAAATTCAAATTCACGTGAGAAGTTAAAAAATTTTGTTTTCATGGTCTTAAATAACAAATTACCGTTCAGAAGTTACTACATTTTTATCAGCATTAGAAAACTGTTCATTTTCTTTTTACTTCTTTTATGCCTTGTGTCACACTCCCCCACCTCTCCCTTGAAAAAGTATTCTCACAGGAAATACCCTTTTTGCCAGCTGCTTTCAATGTGATATGGGCAGAGTTCACAATGTTAATAATTTGCATTAAAAGTACAATCATTGGGTAGGGTGATAGCTAAGTCTTACATTTCTACATAAGTGAAAAAAATGGCATATGAAATAGAACTGTGGTCACTTAAATGGGTAACTGCTGAATCATACTGAGAATTGTGTGCTCCAGATTACACATAAAGAGATCGGGGCTGTTTCAGCCATCCAAATGAGTGCTTGCATCATCTTATGTGCATTTGGGAAGGGTGGTTTCCCCCTGCCATCAAACGCACATTGAGGATTCAATCTGAGAAAAAGTTTTTTTCCAGTTCTTAGACCGGGTGGAAATGAGTGGTTAGGTGCCTTTTTTCTCCCCTCAAATTACCCACTGGACAGACTTTTACTGAACTACCGTATGTATTTGTAACAGCAAACTACCTTTGGAAGCCCTGTTTAATTTCTTTTACTAGGTGTTGGGCCATCCGTTATATTGTCCAAAACCAAAATTGTTGCAGATGGTAATTATTCCGGATAAACACAGACACCCAGAAAAGTACAAATAAAATATTCTAATCCAGCTTTCTGTAGCTACTAGATACAATGAGCCAGAAAATACAGGAGCTTGTTATCTTGTTAGGGTCCTTTGTCCATGAATCCTCTTTATCAAATAAATATCGGGTACAGTAATATAAGCTTGTATGACTCCCTATCCTGATCATCTGTATTTCATTATCAAAGGGAACAGGATTATGTTACCTCACTTTAACACTTGAGCCCAGGATGTTTATTTCACATTAAATGCAACTTCACTGCCAGACACCTACTATCTTTGGGGGGTTATTTTTTCTCTATGTATCTATAAATTGTTGTCTGTGTTTTTTTTCATTTACTGTTGAATTTTGGCTTTTCTGTACTGTAGAATAAATAGTTTTGCTCTTAAATTGAGCTTTCCTAAAAAAAAAAAAAAAAAAAAAAAAAAACAAAAACCAACCAACACAACAAAACCCCAAAACTATGGCTTCAAAAATAAATCTTGTCTCTATGCTGTTAGTATATCAGTGAATCAGATTGAAACTTGGAAGCAATTAAGAAAAAATAGTTAATCCTAACACACATAGCAAGCATAATGATTGAGGACGGTTTTCTTGGGGGGATAGGAAAAAAAAAATCACTTCCCATTAAAAAAAAGAAGAAGCATTTGGATTCATATGCTCCAAAAATGTTGCTCTGACTTCAGTCAGTTACAATGACTGCAGTAAAACTAATTTGTAGTTAGAGAATGCTACTTTAGTCTTAGATGGCTGATAAGCCAAATGAAATAACTGCACTTTCTGAAACATAAGTACTCTTATCAATACACAAATTAAACATTTGATAGTAATGCTAATATAGAAGCTATTTCTGTCTTAATTTGATTTTTCCTGTAGAAATTCTAGTCAGAGAGTTAATCAATGACAAGCAGTAAACTGCAAGGAGAGGGGCGGAGGGGAAATTCCTTTATATGCATCATTGGCCTCATTCTGTCAACATATCACCCAGATAGCTGGATACACACAGAGATGCATTCTGGCAATGCTAGGAAGGGACCTGCATTTCCTGCTGTCTGTTTCAACTTATTAGTAATAGGATGATGCTTCTGGCACATCTAAAATAAATTAATATTCTATTAATTCAATTCAAAAAGGGGTCAAGAAGATACACTGCAGATTCCTTTAGTGCAAATTTGAGAAGAGTATGTTTTAAAAAGAGTACCAAAGACCTCCAATGTGTAATTGCCTAAAGCTGAACTAAATGACAATATATTCCAACGCTTTCCAACATGCCTTCAGTGCAGATTAAGCCACCAGTTCATAAAATAAATATAAATATAGTATTTTCAATACTAACAGTAACACAAAGTAATTATTCTAAATAGTTTTGGTTTACTTTAGAAAGAATTTTATCTGAACTGACAAGATTTTTTTTTTCTTATTGCTGATTCGAAGTTGTGTTCACTGATGAACATTGAGGTCATTTTGAATATCAAAGAATGACAGTGCAGCAGTATTTTTTTAAAGTGGTAATAGGCTTGGCAAGAACAACTGACAAACTTTACATAATTGACTTAAGTGTAGTACTGACTGAAAATATTTGCAAGACTATATCTAAGTAACTTATACATAGTATAAGACAATGCCAAAAATAAGAGTAACAGAAAAGTCTGAATAAACATTTTAGCATTTACAGTACCTTATTGATAGGAAGATAAAAATAAACCAATAGGAGACTAAATCTGTAGCCTTTGACCAGAAACACCCTCCTACTTTTAAGACATAACACTTGAGCTAAGGCTGTGGATCCAGACCATTGTTTGATTGTGCTGTATTCCGATATTTTGTTCACAATACCTGTGCCTTCAGTAGGACCTCAGATACAGTTATATCCTACTCAAGATGAGAAAACCTGTCAGGATTTCACTGGATGTGAGGATGAATTTGGATCATCTTGTAGTCATGACAGGCAGATGAAATATAAGTAGACTAATAAAGATACCTTTAGCAAAAAAGTCCGAGCACATTTAGTAGCTTGCCCTTTGTGCATTTTACAAGTAAAAAACATAAAAATCTTATTTGAAGTGTTTAATATCTTATGATTTAAAATAAACAAGCATAATAGCCTCTCAAAGATTCCCAAAAACACTGGGCAGTAAGCTGAAAACCTGAAATAATATTTCATCAGCAATGTTCAAGGCAAAGAGTGTTTACTCTTTAATAAGGTTAGAAAATTTCCAGTCTTTTTTCCTTAGTCTGCTACTTTAAATCATAACTACTAACAGTGAAGTAATTACAACTAAAAGTATTGTTGCACAAAGCTTTCCAGTCATAGTTGGAAAGCATATTTTTAAATACACTATAAATTTGTGACACATTTTAGCTCTGGAGGAAAAGTACTCCAGAGGAAAAGACTGTACACACTTAGCTCATTCCATTTCAGAAAGCCCTCAGGCCCAAAATCTCTCCTAACTGTCAAGATTGGAGTGGAGTACAGGGCATCAGAAGCTCAAAAATGCACTTGGGATGCAATCCTCTTGGGACTTTAAATATTAACATGAAAAATCTTAAACCTTGGGCTCCCAGGCAGCTGATACAGATAGCAAAACATTGTGAAGAGTCACGCTCCTTTCTGCTAATCTCTCCTTGCAACAAGAATACACAACTACTTAGTGAATCAGCTGCAGGCAACAGGATCATTTATGCAAGTTGCCCAATATACTGCTTGTATTTCTTTAATCTGTCTGCCATTTCACAAAGATATGCATCATGATTATCATCAGGGAATTCAAACAGAGCTTGATCTCATTTTCATCACAATAAAGTTAACAGTCCCTTCAGGTCCTTGAATTACAGCCTCTGGTCAATAACAGCATGTAGACTGCACAACCTGCTGCCCTGCGGGAATGGTACCTCATCACAATTCAAAAGGCCTAGGGAAATAACACTTTCTTCAGACCTCCTGCCTGAACCAATCATGATAAGTTAAATCTGCAGGGAATCTGTCTTGGCTAATCTCACCTTTATCACGTAATTCAGTCATATAAATGAAAAACAGTTGCATGTTTTCCTTGGTTGCAACTGGATATAGATTATACTAATGATAACTCAGACCATCTTGCCCTCAAACTCCTGGTAAGACAGGTTGTCCTTTACGCATCAGTATAGGAACCAAACCAGACCCTTGTGAGACACAATGCTAGGCAAAAACATGCAAAAAATTAACTAGGTTCAAAAGTATGCTGGCACCATCTGCTATCCCAGGTGGCTTAGAAAAACAAGCCAGTCCCAAAGAAATGTGAGAACGAAAAGAAAAATCACCAATTTCTTTATACTCTTCAGTTTGATTTTACTTCCATATTTAAGCCTTCAGGGTGTTCTAGTTTCATATATCCACACTTTTCTTTCTCTACAACCAGAAAACATGGGCATTTCTTTAACTGAAAAAAAAAAACAACCAACCCTAAAATACTTACACTAATATATTTAATATATTCACAAATTTCCAATAGTTGAAACTTTGGGGAAAAAAAGAAAAAAGACTTGGAATTACCTTGACGCTTGAACTTCAAATGTGGGAGCTAGTGAAGTTGGAGATTCATCACACACTTCCTATCTAGATGATTAGCTGGAGAACTATCTGGATCTGCAGTATCAGAGAGGAGATGATGCAAAAAGGTGGTAAGGTTATGAATCATAGGGGCCAACCTCTACTCATCAGATCCTCATTTAATTTTATGCTAAATGGCATGATTCAAAACCAGATTCTTCTGCTAATTTAATCTGAATTTGGCTCATGGTAAGAATTTGTAACATTTAGATCAAACGCTATGAACACCCACTTTTTTTAATCTAGGGCATTTATTTTTTTGTTGATAATAATCAGTGATATATATTCTTAATGAAACATGTTGGTTTTGAAAAAGATTTGTGCAACATGCTTTAAACAGAAACTCCAAATTTGCAATCTCTGCCCTATAGTGTTCTTTAGATTACTTGGATTATCCACATTTCATGTGGATTTTGCTATTAGTCATGAATCTTTCCTATGTGTTTACACAAGAAAGAAGTTAAATCCGATTAGAGCTTTATTCATGGTCCAATACTATCAGGCATTCTGCCTATGAGAATGAAGTATAAATTACATAATTTAATAAATGTCTGATTTGAGACCCAGCACAGTTTTCTTGATGAATGATACCTAGAAGTTATCAAGTCTGTTATGGATGGGAATGGCACTGAGTTTGCATTTATAAACGCATTAACAAAAGAAAGATCAATTTTCTTAAAGTGCTGGGAAACAACATTTTTCTGATAATCTTTTTGTTTATCCTCAATCAGATACCTGTGCTCTGGTACTTTGTAAAAAAAATTACAGTGTGAAATTTTCTTCTAGTCTTTGGAAGCCAGCAGTGTGTGCTGGTAGATCCTAATGTCTCCTCCATCCAATTGATGTCTATTTCAGTTTATCCATACTTAAATCACTGTGACCAAATAACTGAAGAGAAACTGATTTGTTTCAAAGCTTTTTGTAACGAGGAAGGTGCAGTTTCCTCTTTAAAGCCCCAGGCTTACCAGCCAGCTGTTAATTTACTATGACTTCCTTCAGTAGTAGTTAAATTGATGCATGTTTAACCAGGGAAAATACTGTAAAAAGGAAAGGCAAGTGCTGTTGGGACAATTTCTTTACATAATGCTATAGAAATCTCAATAAAAATAAAAAAGCTACACTCCTTTGTAGACAATGCCTCTATTGATGTGAATCACTGTTATCATCCTTTACGCGTGTAATTCTGCACCAATCAATACATAGTCACAAACACTGTAAGCAGCTCCCTGAACTGTGCAGACAGAACACATACTGTGCCTATACCTCTGCTGTGAGTAAAATATCCCCAGGGACAGGTGCCCTGTTCTCTGCAATAGCGTATCAGTGTTTGTTTATCAGTCTGGTCTACTGATAAACCTTGACAAAGAAAAATGGAACAGAAAATAAATTCTCTCCAAATTTCTTAAAATCAATAGTTCCATATCTTTCAATAAATGGGAGAGAATGGGAGAAATCAAACTACTGGAAATATCTGAGAAGGGAGAGAGAAAAAGACATGCATTTATTTACTCCAAAAGCAGACATTCAACAGAGCAGCTGTACTGAGAGAAATTTCAAACTCCACAGTAGCAGTCAACATTAAAAGCATTGCAGTAATACATGAGACATAAAACATTGCCCATATTTCATGTGGAAAAACTTAGAATTTAAGACACAGATTCACTTAGATGCTGGGGAAGGAAGCAACAAATGCTAAATAGATCTTTACTTTAAAAGAAAAAAGAAATAAAGAGTTGAGCAGTAAAAAAAAAATAAGGAAAACATTAGATAGATAAAATTAAGTAGGATACATTTCTCATGTATTTCATGTAAATTTATTATTTCAGTGTGTTGAATCTCATCCATTACCTTGTTATTTTTAGATATATCAGATTATTTTTCCCCTTAAGATGAATCCATGTTGTTTGAAAATTCACTGTAATGTAGATAGAATACTGGTGGGTTTAGAAATTCTGTACTATAAGAATTATCTCTCAAACTTATATAATATGCTTCTAATGCTAAAAAATTACAATCTGAACATTAACAATCAGGTATGTCGAATCAGATCCTGAGCCAATAAGAACATTTTTCAGACAAACTAAAGCCATGTTGGCTGTCCTTATATATTGAAGATACATTTTAGCTGTATAAATTTCACTTAGTTAATTAGAATGACCAGCATTCTGAGCTGACAGCTACAATTGCTTTTTTTCCTGCCACAGCAATAGTTTCTAGTTTTTCCTACAGATAGTTGCTTGTGTCTCTAGTGAGAAAGCAAACCAGAAAAATACAGCACTTCAGAATTAGCTCTCCTTGAAGAAGTCCTACCTGTTTCCTTTTGACTAAAGCTAAGTTTTAATCACAAATATCTGATTTGTTCAAGTATTTTTGCATCTGTCTGCGTATTTACTCCTCAGTATCAAACAGGCATGCAGGGTTTTCTGGGTGGCTGAAAAGCACCTGGCTCTAAATGCAGGTGGGGTTTTTCAGTTAGTTTTTTGTTTGGTTTTTTTGTTTGGGGTTTTTTTGTTGGGTTGGTTTTTTTTTTTGTGCACACAGGAGTGCAGTGCATAGTTCTAAGTAAGTATTTTAAAATTTGTTATTTCTATGCAAGTATAAGGAGAACTGGTACTGAATGAAGGCTTAGTAGATTTTTCAGATGTATCTATTTAAAATGCAAATGTGTGTATACGTGAATATCAGGGTCTATAAAAAGCCTCTTTAAATGTTCAAACTCCTAATTATTTTTTCAAAGGATTCCTGGGGATTCTTTGACTCAGATCACCTTTCAATTTTTAATTTACTTTATTAGAATCTCAATAAATCATCATATTGCCAACTTTTCTATCTCGAATTCATTAACATATCAGAAGATAATTTATCAGTCTCATCTCATATATTGCTTCTCATACATCAATTTGTCATTTCTCTGCTTTCATTCTGCTTTATATGAACTAAGAAAATCTTATCTTGTTTCAAATTTCTATTAATCCAGGACATCTATATTTTAACTATTTAAAGTCATCTAAATGCTTAAATTAGCCAAGTTTACATATGCCAGATTTTTAAAATTTTTCGCTTGATAGGTGAAAAGTATTCTAAACTACTGAATTATAGAAAATATTAAGTTTAAGATTCATCAATGCTGACAAAATCTTGTAATAACAGCTAAGCACCATTTAGCTCTAACAGTATTAACAGTTTTGATATAGCAAGACTTGTGTTTTCTGTGCAGTCTTAGACAAGTCACTTAAGCCTTCCTGAATCCCAGAGCTTTTCTGTAGGAGATTAGTCAGAAGAATGCAATAGTGCACTAACACTCTCCTTCCAACATACTTAAGGCACTGTAGAACAACTGCAGGTTGCCTCCGCTTAGAAAATACAGTGCTCCTATTTCATGGAAGCGTAGTGAAGATGAATCATTCAAGATTATAAGGCAATTGGGCATGCACAAAACCTAAGGTAGACAGATAAGTAACCATGCATGTCTGAACCAATATGATCAAAATGATACTAAAAATGTTTTTGGTAGGTGGCCACCTGCCTCCATTAGAAGCCAGGTTCTCATCTGCACTTACATTCAGGCTGAATACGTAGTATCAAATTGCATCTACACCTTTGCCTACTTTCTCCTGATGGCTACAGGGACAGAAAACTACTGCATAAATGAGATCAATCTTAGGACATTGCATATTGCCTGCAGGAACAGAGGTATATTTTACAGAATTCAGTTACAGAATTCAGAATTCAGTTACAGTATGAAGACTGTCATTAGGCAGTTAGGTCTTTTTAACCTGTATCTGCTTTATTCAGTACTGTTCTGCAAACTCAAAGGACAATTTTTTTGCTAATTGCTATTAGCACTTAAAAGGCAGCTACAGTCAGCTCCTGGCTTGTCTCAGTGACTTCCTGAAACAGCAAA
>JANHGB010042722.1:0-15232 GCA_026283785.1 Coracopsis vasa
AAAGCCATTCCCCTTGGCCTGTCCCTACAGGCCCTTGTCCAAAGCCCCTCTCCAGGTTTCCTGTAGCCCCTTTAGGCCCTGGAGCTGCTCTGAGGTCTCCCCTTAAGGAGCCTTCTCTTCTCCAGGCTGAATTCCTGGCTTTGTGTCCCTGGCAGCCCAGGTCTTGCTCTCTCAAGAACAGAGAAGATCTGGTAGGTTTGGGGCAGTCAGTGCTGTGTCACTGTCCCACCATGCCCATCTGCTGCTGCTCTGGTTGTTTCTCACCAGTGTGCGCCGCACCCAGGTCATTGATGATGAATCAGATTACTTTGCCACTGACTCCAACCAGTGGCTCTCCAAGCAGGAGAGGGAAGCTCTCCAGAAGAGGGAGCAGGAGCTTCGGGAGCTGCGGCACGCCTCTCGGCTTACCAGGAAAATCACCATCGACTTCGCTGGCAGGCAGATCCTGGAGGAGGACAGCAGCATGGCCGAGTACCACAGCATGTGAGTGAGGGGTGGCAGCACCACGGTGTGCCTGAGAGCAAGGAGGTGACAGCTGGAGGTGACAGGGTCTGGCTGAATCTGGAGAACAAGCGTAAGGAAAGCTGAGCGAGCTGATCCCCTGAAGGGTGCCTCTGATGCAAGGGTGTGAGTTTGGGTTCTTTTCTTCCTTGGGGGGTGTTTCTGGTTTGCAGCATATCATCTCTTTCAGTACAGTTCTGCTGAGCCCCTCTGCTAAGCTCCAGTGTGAGAGGCTTGCACAGGGTTTCGGTAGCTGGTGTGTCTGTTAAAGATAAAGCTGCCCTGGAAAGAGATGTTGCAGAAGGCTGATCCCAACAGAACCAATTCACCTCAAATTCAAAGCAAGCTGAGCTTCTCTGATAGAGAAGAGTGGCTGTTCAAACCGGGAATCAGACTGAGTGAGGAGGTTGTGTGGTTAGGGGAAATGCTGTGGGTCAGACATGTTCATGTGGGGAGAAAGGAGACGTTACCGGGGGGAATTTTCATGTCTCTTTTTGTGCTTGCAGGTTGGATGAAACCATCGAAGCCATGAACCGTGGCACACTGAGCGAGCCAGCCAGGAGCCCGGAAGCAAAAACAACTCTGGGTCCTGGTGTTCTAGTGAATCCCCGTCTTCTTCAGCCTGCTCCTTTGGTCAGTGTGGGTTGAATGATTTATTCTGGAGTAGCAACTAACTCTGGGAGAGTTGAGCATAAGAACTGTGAACTCTGGCATGGCTGTACTACCTCTGCCCTCCCCTGTGCCTGAGATCCCTGTTAGCCGTCTGAGCTGGGGACAAAGAAGGTTTGCCAGTGCCCTGCTCTGGTGCCTGCTCTTGGTTTATCCAAGTTTTAGTCTCCTGCCTCCTTTTCAGGAATGTGGCAGAAGTTTTAAGAATTCTAACCTCAGCCTGAGGTTGCGTGACTTTGTCAGCATTATTTATATATCTCAGGCTCTCTGAGCCTTCCAGTGCATAAAGGGGACCTACAAAAAATCTGGAGAGGGGCTTTTTACAAGGGCAGGAAGGGATAGGACAAGGGGAAATGGCTTTAAAATGACAGAGGGGAGATTTGGATTAGATAGTAGGAAGAAGTTTATTCTTTAAATCCATCATACAGCTGGGATGCATAGAAAGGAGAAGCCTCATGGCACAGAGCATGACCTTGCTTTTTCTACGGCCAAGCATGGCGTGGAAGCAGAGTGGGTTTGCAGGGAAGGAAAAGTGATCCCAATAAGAGTAATACTTCTGTCCTTAAATGATGGAAAACTTCAAATAGGATTTACGCTTGATATATGTTGTTCCCAGAGTGGTGCTAACATCTTTCTTGTCTCTTTTGAACACTCTGAAGTGGGTGGACCAAACTGGTTTGCTCCCACACAGGAAGCCCATCCATTCCATGGACGCTGGAAATGAGCCTGGCTCCGAGCGGAACAGATTGCGGATTCAGGATCGAGAGTTGCAGGAGATCTCAGATGATGGTTGGTGCCTCAGCATGCACCAGCCTTGGGCTTCCTTGCTTGTAAGAGGAATTAAAAGGTAAAGGGGTGACATGAGCTGTGATGTGTCCTGGTCAGCTCTTACTTTGTAGGTGAGATGGCAAGTTGTGTTCCTCAGGGGACAGCTTCTGATACCTACCGAGAGCTCCCGTTTGGAAGCTGTGCTTCCTCCTCCAGTGTACTCTTGTTTGGGAAGCTGTGCTTCCTCCTCCAGTGTACTCCTGTTTGGGAAGCTGGTGATGCTGTTTTTCAGGAGAGTAGCTAACCTGGAAGGTACAAGTTTTCTCACAGTGGGTAAGTTAAGGAGAGGCTGGGATTTCTGCACTACCGTTAGGATGTACCTTTGTGGACTTGGACACAAAGTCTGAAGATGTGACATCTTCTACTGGTCTTTTTGACCATCATAAAGAAGCCAACAGTGGCACCAGGCTTTGTTTGAAGAGCACAACCACACGGACACACCCCTTGCTACTACTTCCCCCTCCAGAATCAGGTTACAAAGAGAAGTTCCTTCCTCCCAGCATCCCTGGCACGTTAATTCACCTTTCCTACTGTTCATGTAGAACAAAGAATCTTCTCTAGCCTTTTTTTGTTCCCTTTTCCTTCACAGAATTTTCCATTCTAGGGAGCAAAGCTTTTTCACTTCCCAAGCTAAAGATACTGTAAATCTTCCTATGCCTGGCTTTGCATCCCGGTCGTATGTGGATGCTGTTGCCTGCCCCAGTACAGCTGCAGAGCCTGGTGCCTATTCTGGGAGCCCAGGAGCTGCAGCCAACAACTGCTTTATACATGTTCTTACCATGCAGAACTGTTTGAGCTTGTCAGGGTATTGCATGAGCAGATTGCCCCATGGATGTACCTGGAATACTGCTGTGCTTGCAGGGAATTGATGTCCTTTGCTGTTGCTCTGAAGCCGTAAGGACATGCTCTGCTTGTGGCATTATTTGTTGCCCATCTCAGCTTTTCGCTGACACGTTGCTTTGTGTTGAAATAGTGAGGGCAAAGCTTAGCAGCAGGGATTGCATTAGTGAAACATCTGATTGAAAAACCTGTCCATGTGGGTGATTTCTGCTGAAATTTAAGTCCTAAATTCTCCTTTGTCCTCTAGGGTGGAGGGCAGGACCTGGTACACCTCTCATAGGGGGCGGTTGTGGATTGCAGCTACTGCTAAAAGACCTCCCCCTCAGGAAATCTCTGAACTGGAGACCACCTACAGGATGCTGCTCCGGAAAGGTGAACTTCTCTCCTTGGATCTTTGTATTATTGGTACATTGAGCCACGTAATGAGCAGTGTCAGAAAGGCCTCTGCTGAGCAGTTATTGCTGCTTTGCTTTTTAACCTTCTGTTCTTGAAATTCTCTTCATCCTTTCTGTGTGTCATCAGCCACATGGGTCTGGTGGCAGCACTTAACTTCGTCCTGCTGCTGATCACATACTCCAACCACAAGCACTGTTGAATGGCACCTGACTTCTGCAGCAGCAGAGGACTTCATTTTACTCTTGGCTCAAGCAAGAAGCACTCGAGCACGTGCTTGCGTGCGTGTGCAGTGGCTTGTGCTTCAGTCTGTTTACAGTGATGTTAAAGGCTTTTCATGGAGTCTGACCTTGTGGACATGGGTATTGAAAAGCTGCAGGTCCTCAGGAAGATGTTGTTCTCTCATGTGGGCAGAGGATGCTGGTGGCTGCACTCTGCGTCTGTTTGTGCGGTATTTCTGTGCGTCACCCAGTTTAAATGTCATGCAGCAGGATTGTCTGCCCCCTCATCAGAGCAAGGAGCTCTTCCCACACTCTATGTGCCTCCGTCAGAAGCTAAGCAGGGAAAGGTGTTTATATAATGAAATCTCCCAAACTTAGTCCTGTCATAGTGAAGATCCTGAGCTGGATAAGGAACGACGGGTGTTAGAATGGCTGTATGTCTCCTTGTGCTTCAAAAAGTAGAAGTGTGTGGAGGAGAGGGAAGGGTGCCTGGGGTTAGCCGACCCCAGCTATGTGTGTGGTGATGTGGAACCCCTGAAGAGATGTTTCTTTTGCTGCAGATGTGGAATTTCCAAGCGATTATCCCTCCGGATGCCTCCTGGGCTGTGTGGACGTGACTGATTGCTTATCGCAAGAGCAATTTAATGAGCAGGTGAGTACTGCAAACAAACCTTTGCAAGCTTGCAATAGCCAGCAGCTTTTAAACAGTGTAACTCGCCCCCATGAGATGCTCTGCAGAAGGCAGTGAATGGAGATTTTAGACTTGTGTTGAGAGAAGACACAACCACTGTGGTCTTGTATGCCTGGAAAGAAAATGTACTGGGAAAATGCATTTCAGCAGTGGTAGAAGCATGCAGTGGGCTAATACAGACTAAATCCATCCTCAGCCTCTCTGGTGCTGAGATAGTTTGGTTGAAACTAGTTCCTCACGTACTCTGAAACCCTTTTCAGTAAGGACTTGTGCCTGTTTAATTAAACCAATGCTGCAAGGGCTTGGGGCAGCCGTTACTCCCCTTGCTGCACAGATAGACGTGCACCAGGATGCTGTGGCTGTGCTTGGATGAGGAATACAAGGCCCTGCAAAGCATTAGTGTTGTACTTCTGGTTTTCATCCTCCTTTGGCAAACTCGGGAGCTTACATGTTACCTGGATGTGGTTTCCAAAGCAGGATCAAGTATACCCTGGTGTGAGGTTGGGTGCTTGGCCCATCTAGATCCGTAGTTGCTGGAGCTGCCCAGTGCTTCTCCCTGGAGCTGGAGGTCACAGTGGCCTCACTGGTGAGAGCTGTGGTCTGGTCAGGGCAGAGTCACCAGGAGCAGGAGCTGTGGGAGGAGGTGAGCACCCTCCCACGAGGGAGGATGAACAGGAGAGCAGCAGGGGCTTCATGGAGACCCTGCAGAGGAGACGTCAGAGCCCCTAGGTACAGGGAAGGAGGGACAGCTGCAGATTACTGAGGAGATCAAGACTCCTCAAGGGACATTTAAAGTGGCCTGTTTCTGAATGAGGCAGGAGGTTGGGTGACCAGGGACAGGTATTGAGGCCTTCTTCACCTCAGGCTTCAATAGCAAGGTTTTCCAGAGATCTCATGCCTGGAGGCAGAGTTCAAGGAGGAGAGGGACTACCTGTAGCGAAGGGAGATAGAACTGGGAGTCTTCTGAGAAGTCTCAACCAATTGAAGTCCATAAGTGCTGATGGTGTGCATCCAGATAGGCTGAAAGTGTGGCAGATGTCTTTGTGAGGCCACTCTTGCCTTGGAAGGGTTGCGGAGATCAGGAGAGGACTCTGGTAACTGTAGAAAGGTGGCTATTACATCCATCTTTGAAAAGGGAAGGAAGGGTGATCCTGGACACTTCAGGCCAGGAAATTCATAGAGCAACTCCTCTTGGAAGCCAGTTTTGGGCACACAGAGGAGAGCATTGGGAATAGCTGGTGTGGATTTACCTGGGGGTAACACCAGGCACAACACAGCTGTCCTGATGCTGTTTCATACCTCTTCACCTCACTGTCCCTGTACAGACAGGTTTGGTCTGATGGGAATGACCAGACCACGAAGGGCTTGAGCGTGAACTGAGACCACCTTGTGAGGTGGAATCCCCCAGACTGATGGGCATCTTCTTGCCATGAAAGGTAGGAGAGGCACCAGCACCTGAGGGCTCCTCATGAAGTGCTGTCCTGGCTTTCCCAAGCCCTGTGAGGTTTTTTAGCAGGGGTAGGTGCCTGGAAACTAGAGATGAAAAGAGTATTTCTGACAAGGTGGTGTCTGTTCAGTCTGGGGTGGAAGGGGGAGAGGTTGGAGTGTGAGCAGCAGAGGGAGCTTTGGGACTGGAGTACAATGAAATCTAGTGCAGTATTTGGCCTTGTAGGGAGCAGGCCTCTAGAGAGAGGAGAGGACCCTGGGGCCAGTGTAGGGATTTTCATCTGTAGCATCCACTCATTTGCCATTTGGTCTTCAATGGAGATTCTCATCCTTCTGCTGTCTGTGACAGTGGTGGAAAAGTGTGCCTTGGTCTCTCACAAGTACTTTTCTGTGGTAACAATTCCTCCTCTCTGTGGATACATTCTCCAGGCACTGGTAAAATGGCTGTGACAGCTTCTTCCAATCCCGAAATTGCGCTGTAGGCCACCAGCTTTTAATCCTCCCATGGAGGATGCTCACAAGGAGCTGCATTCTCTGCAAATACCTCCCAGTCTGCTGGCACTGCCTGGCCACAGAGGCACGGGAGGAAGAGCAGTGTCTTCCAGGAGCACTGTTATTACACCTATTGGCGAGAGATTTACTTCTTCTCAGTGTCATGGCAGTTCCTGTTTTATATTTCACTGGCTTTTTGCTTCTCCCATATTGCAAACTGTTTGTAATTCCTCATTTTTTGCCTTTTTACAGTGGTTTTGTCCATTTTCCCCCCAGGATTGCTTTATGTAGTGTTCATTTCTCTAGCTGGTAAGATTGAACTCTGAGAACTGAGCCTGTTTCTGAAGTTGGTTTATGAGGAAATGTGTGTTTTTATGGACTATCATGAGGAGCAAGTGCATCTGAGTGAAGCTGAGATTCATTTAACTGCAGTGCTAGCAAGGTGAAAAAGCGTTGCAGTGCCAGCTGAGAGATGTAAGTTGGATCACACTGGGAGTAGGAAATCCCAGTTGCTCACACTGGTGATTCAGCCCAGGTTCATCAGCAACCAGCACCAAAACCACTTGTCAGCAGTGTAATCCAGCGTTTCTTGGGGTACAAGGATAACTCCTAGTTCAGGGGAAGAAGGAAAGGAAGATGGCATGGTTTTGCATGCAGATACCACTCTCTTCAGTCACTGTGCTTTGCCTCACACTTCTCTTCACCAGCTCGTATCTGAAGCTTGTTCCAGAAGAAATCCTTCCACAAGTGCAGGACAAGTCACGTCTGCAGATTATTCCCACTGCCCACGATGAAACACTTCCCTGTCTGGCTCACTGTCCTGTGGCGGTGCAGCGGCCACAGAAGTCTGTTATGACTCTTGTGGCCATTCGTTCCCATAGGCAAGGGAGACTCTTCCTGCTCTGTCCCTCCTATGACTTCTCTGTTATTTCAGTCCTTGTGATGCTGTCACCCACTCCCTGCTCAGCACTATCTGCAGATCTCATCTCCGTGCTGTTTGCATCCTCTCTCAGGTTGCTAATGAAGATGTTAGTGGCACCCTGCTGGTATTTTTCTATCATTATCCTCATTTACTGTATCTTTTTGTTTAACACTTGTGCTCAAAGAAGCAAACTGAAGCAACGGTGCTCCGTTTTGCCAGATGCAGCAGGCTCAGGCTGAGTCCCTGCCCGACAGCTTGTGTTGTTATCAGGGACTGGTTATTTATCCCTGGTATTACAGGACACGTAAGCCTGGCCTTGCGTAACCCTCTTGGAGGGATCTTGCAGCTCTGCCTCACGTACAGTGCTTGAAGACTGGCAGACGCTGTTGAAATGGCTTGCAGATCTTCAGGGCCATGTGAGAAGTGATGACAGAACAGAATCATGTATGTGGTAGCTGGCAGGGATCAGAGGAAGAGCAGAGAAGAGACGTCCTTGTCATTAAAGTCAGCGTCACAACAGATGCCATTGCCCTAATCCCAGTTGTGCTACTTATTGCCTGAGCTAGTTAAATCTGTTCCTCTGGGGCTCTTTCCTACATGGAAAATGAGGCCTGTCAGGTTATTTACACGGAATTTTACTGCTAAAAGCTGTGATCTTTGGATTGAAGCTGCTTTAGGAGCAGAAGACATTGTCGGGTAGGAAAGTCCACCCCAGGTATCGAGTGTCACCCGCTTTGCTCACAGGGGACTGAAGCAAAAGCCACTTTCTGACTGCAGCCCCGCTGCTGCGGGCGGGGGTTGGCTGGTGCCAAGAGATCCCTCCATGTGGCTCTTAAATCTCAGTGTTTCCAGTTGAGCTTTGCACATCTTGCACCTCCTGGGAGCGCCTTCTGGGCTCGCTTCCTTCTCTTCATGGCAGCCACCCAAAAAGCGGTGCTGGAGACCAGAATGATCCCTTTGTTTTGCTTCTCGGCGCTAAAGGTGACCTGGAATCTTTGGGTTTATTTTCCCCCCGCTGAGATCTGAGCGCTGATGACGGCTTTTCCTTGCTCCGGGCCTGACATCACTGACACCTCGAGCCGAGCAAGGAGCTGCCTTTCTTTTCCTGCATGAGGTGTTGGTGACTTCAGCAGCGCTCGCTGGGGAAACATGGGATGGCGCAGGCAGGGCTTGGCAGGAGGCTAAACCAAGCAGGAAAGTATTTACATTTATGCCCTTTTAATGTGCGCTGAAGTCCGTGTTCGTTTTGCTGATGACTTTGATCTGAGAGGCTATTACTTTAACTGGGAAAAGAACATTTCCGCTGCTGCTATTTTGGTAGCTGATAGGTGTGTTTGGACTTATTTTGAACGCGAGCACACGCACATGCCAATACGTAGTTGTAGCCATTATCTGGGGCTGAAATATTGGGTAATTGTGTTTTACAGGAGTAAAGCGTTTAGTTTTCATTTCTAGGTGCTCACTTAGTGTCCTAAATCTGCACAAGGGAACACATCTAAGCTATTTTTGTGCCGTGAGATTGGAACGATCATTTAAACAACTATCATCTTTCCCTCTCAGGAAAATTGTGTTTAATCTCTTGTCCTCCTCTTCCCTCCCCAGTGAAAATAACAGTAAAATAAAAGGAGACTCAGGTGCCAGGCATGGAGAACTCGCTTTGAATTCCCAAGCAGGAGTGAAGCAGGGCAGAATTTTTCTACGTTTAGGCTCCAGAAGGTGCCTGTTTAGCTTCTCTCCAAATAAAGGAACAATAGCCCACTGGTCGTATTTTCCTAAGGAAGAACTTAATGAGAGGGAGAAACACAAACATATAGTTTGACGTGGACTTCGAAGAACAGTATAAATACACAGACACTTTTTATGAGGACCTTCTCCCTAAAGTAAGTGTTTCCTAGCGTAGGCTGTGAGTGAGACAAACGTGTTTGTGTGCTGCTTTGGCTGCCCTGGCACCTTCGCTTGCCCTCCCCCAATGGGATATTTGCCTTTTCGTTCCTGAGGCTTAGTTATTGCACCTCAACTGAGGGTTTTGAAGGCTAGATCAGATATGCTTCCTTCTGCAGCAGTCTAGGTGGTTGTTAATGATTGAAACCAATGAAAGGCCTTTGAACTTTACAGGTCCCTGAATTCTCCTAAGTTGAATTTGTCTTTTGCCTGCAGCCCGATGCCAGATCAAGCAGTATTAGGCCTTAGCCTGGCTTGCAGGGTGATGCATCCCTTTATTTGGTTTCTCACAAAGCCCTTGGTTCATGGTTCTAGGAGCAGAGCAGAGCAGGCAGGCAGCTGGTTTGGATTATAGACAGTAAGAGCTGGGGGAGTTTTTCCTGATGTGAAGTGCTTTGGTTTTCATCAGAGGCTCTGCTAAGGCTCCAGCTGCCTTGCATAAGCCAGCAGGTTTACTGAGGCCACTGCACAGTCTGTTAAGATGAAGGAGAGATTGTCACTTGATGATGATTAATTTAGGAATGCATTAACATGCCAAAGAAATCGAATGATAGAGGGTAGCTTGCCCTCTCCTCTGGTTTCCTGGACCCTAGGGAAAAAGCGAAGCCAAGGCTGAAGTATATGACTTAATTACTGCTGACTGTGGACTTAGCCTCTGTTACCATTCCAGCAAACGAGGCAGTGATCTGCGAGGTTTTCCCCCTGCTCTCAGATGTGGTCACTTCTTGGTGCTTGGTTTTTATTTAATCCTGAAATCAAGGCTTAAATAAGACCAACCTCGAGCCTGGCTGCCGCTCAGGTGCCCCATACACTCACCATCTGGTTGTAGCTCCAACAGGTTGAGCTGTGACCACCCCTGAGGTGGTGACCCCAAATGAGAGGGGAGCTGGCAGCAACAGAATATAACCAACTGTGGTAAACATGCAGTGCCCAAGGACCACACTTGCTTAAGCTGTCACTGTCACATCATTGATTTCATAACCCCAAACAGACCGGTTGTGGGGATGCGTGTCCCGGCTCTGCCGTGTGTTGGGCCGTGAGAAATCCCATCCCGCTGGTGGGATCGAGTCAGTAGCTGGAAGCAGCATCACTCCTCCTTGGGGAGCAGCAGCGAGGGCCAGCACGGGGTGAAGTGAAGCATGGCAGGGATGCAGGTGCCTTATCTGTGCTGGGTTTGTCCAGGTTCAGCTGATCTCCATCACCTGCTGCGCTGGGCTCTGCCGTTTTACCCCTGTGCTTTGCAGCTCTCGCTTCTGCCGGGTCCCCACGAGGCGGGTTGAAGCTCTGTCTCTGTCTAGGAGGGCGCAGGTGCTGCGAGCTGCTCGAGCCAGAAGCAGGTGCCCTGGTTTCCCCTCGTCGTCTTCTCCCCATGGCCTCTTCCCCGCTCCTTGCCAGGTCCTGGCAGAGAGCATGGTGGCAGGGCTGCACTGCAGCTGGGGTTAGCGCTGCCTCCTCCATCCCTGGGCACAGGAGGATGAAAGCAGCTCTTCCAGCTGAGCTTAGAACACCACCAAGTATTTTTCCAAGTCCATCCAGTTTTTCCTGACAGCCATCAAGCACTTTATAAACATCTCAAGCCCTTCTCATGCTGCTTCCAGGGTTTACCATGGGTAGGTGTTTCCTTAGACTGGTGTTGGAGCTGCAGGAGGATGTTGGTGGCTCCTGCCAGGCCAGTTCAGGGAGAACAGGGGGGTGCAGCGTGTGCCCCATGTTTGCCAGCACCACTGAGTCCTCCACTTTTCCTGTGGACTGGAGCTCTGGCATTCTGCTCAGCATTTAAAATCCGAGTGCACAGGCACAGGTTTGAATATTAAATCTACATTTCAAAGTATGAGTATTATTTTTACTGTGTTCTAATTGCTTCCCCTGCCCTTTGAATCAAAGTACAGCTTGTGGTATAGGAACATGACAAGAGCCAGGCTCAAGGCTGGGAGATGAAGAACACCCACCGGATGAATCCAACTGGCTGGGGGAAGGATCCTGCAGTGATCCCAGCCTGCTGTGCCTGGATCTGGGTGTGTACCAGCATGCAAGGGGCAGAGCAGGCAAGGGCTGAGAGACATCACTGTGGGACGAAGGGGAAAGGAAAGCGGGCGAGCAGAATTCCTTGTGCATCCTCACGAAGGGTGCGTGTGCCAGCACAGGATCTGCCAGCAGCAGATGTAAGCTCTCAAAAGCAGCGGGGAGGATGTTGACTGCAACAATGCATCAAGGCTGCGGTTTGTAACCTCAATAGTAAGGCAGTTAACTTTTTTTTTTAACAAAGACATTTTGATTGCCAAATCCATAACCATTAGCAGCTGTGGTTTCGAGCTGTTCCTTCCTCACACGTTGCAGTCTAGACCTGACAGGCTTTCAAACAAAAGTTTGGCTGCCGGCTTTTGTTTGTGTTTCTTTGCAATCCTGCTCTCCTTCCTTTTTGCCCGTTGTGTTGATTTGGATTGAGCATCAACACATATCCCTTCTCTGACCCAGCCTCCATGGAGCATCTCCTCTGCATCCATGTGGTCTTCTGTGAGGAGAGTGGCGTGTAGAGTGCCTCGAGTGCATGTGCACAGGCTGCAGTACTGGATGTTTCTGCCTCAGGCTAGAAAATCTGGCGTTTCTAGAAAGCTGGATCTGCTTTGGGGTTTCTGTTTAGGAAAATGTTGTTTCTCTTTGGCCAAAGGCTGGCTGGCCTGTGCTAAGGCAGAGGGAGCGGGGCCCTAGAAAGTCGTGCTTGAAGATGTGCTCAGAGTTGAGTTTGATGCTGGACCATGTCGTGAGGGAGATCAGGCCTCGAAGTGAAGCACTTGGTGCTCTGCAGTGCTGGAGGTCTGAGTCCAGAGAAGGTGGCACAGAGCAGAGCAAACCTGAGACTCCTGGCTCGGGCAATGGCTCCTGGTGCCAGTCAGGTGCCCTGAAGCACTTTGGGATTGGGAAAATTGGCCAGGTGATCTCGCAAAGTGAATGTCCTGCTAATGGGGTGGGGGAAACTACGCTGTTAGAACAGCAGATGGGGAAATGATGCTTCAGTGCCATTCTCCTTGGAAGAGCAACAAG
The DNA here is from genome assembly GCA_026283785.1 of Coracopsis vasa. NCBI lineage: Eukaryota > Metazoa > Chordata > Aves > Psittaciformes > Psittacidae > Coracopsis > Coracopsis vasa. The sequence continues at coordinate 11,987 of JANHGB010042722.1, forward strand.
GATGGATGTGGCATAGACACAGTGGTTCCTAAAGGCTGATTCTGCAGGCTGGGAGAAGAATGGGGCTTTTTTTCCCTCTGATGTTAATAACTCCTACCTGCAGTTGGACCACAGAGCTGGTGACTGAGCATCAGGCACTGGAACCAGTGTTACTGCTGGTGCTCACTTACTGGAATCGGGGAGTTTGCAGCACCCACAACCACATAAGCATCATCTTTCTCCCTTTTGATGGTTCCATTTCTCCTGCATCCATGTGTCTGTGTTGCAGGCATTGCCACAAATGCTCCTCTTTGGCTGCAGTACTCTTGGTCCCTGCCAGAAGCTCCCGACTTTCTTTTCCCTTTTGCAAACCACTAAAGAAACATTTTCTAGCTGGATGGTGAGCGATTTCCCCCCGGAGAGGAGGAGAAAATGGCTGTTTAGTAGTTAATTACCTGTTACGTTGGTCTGACAGCTATGAAGCTTATGAGGCATGAAAGAAGAGCAGAACCGCCTCTCCCACAAATCACCATGAAAAGGGGGTGAAGGAAGTTGTGTCTGGATCCCGGGGGATGCCTTGCATCCTGCTGCTCTCCCTTGCACGTGGCCAAGGGGCTTCTCACAGCACCCAGGGAAGAGCCCTGTGCGTGTTTTTGCCTGCTGGGGAAGGCTGATTTATTGCCTCTGCTGGTTAGGGCAGCCCTGCTCTTTCAGAGGAGATGCCGTTGCCGCCAAGATGATTTTTTTCCCTTTGAATGCGTTTTACAGGGAGCTCTCTTGCCAACACATGGGCTCCGCTTGCTTTTATTCTTTCCAGACAGTGTTGCTTTCCAGTGCTGCCTCCTTTATTTCAGAGCTGTTGGAGAGCAGCAGGGAAATGAAGGCTGGAGCTGGTGTCTTGGCCCTGCGCTGCCTGGCAGAGCAGCTGTATTTCCCCTGTTGTTCACCAAGGAGGCATGCCAGGAAAATGATTCAACCCTTTCCATTATTAACCTTGCAGAACAACTCAACCACCTCCTCGCTGCTCGGTGCTCGTGCCCCAGGGCCCACCCCTCAGCAGCTGCAAGATGGAGAGGATGGCAGCCACCCGCTGAAGGACTACAGGTTCCAGCGTGCAGTTCTGCGCCGTGCTCCGGCTCACCGGGATGCGCGCCGGGAATGTGCGCTGGCGCGCTTGGCTCCGTGGGCAAGGAGAGTGGAGGAGAGCTCAGGCTGCATTGCAGGGCTCTGAGGCCAGCATGTGTAAAACGCCGGGGCCGTTCCCACCCGGTGGTAGCATTCGGTCTCTTGCACCGCCTTTGCTTGTCTCCCTTTGTGTCTGGAGACCTTAATGAGAGCAAAAGATGCTCTTGAAAGGTCGGTAGCAAAGCTACCGGGGAGCGTTTGGCTTTGTGCTGTGCGGGGCTGCCGCTCCGGTGCACGCAGTGCCTTTGTTCCTTTCTTGGATGTGCCGGAGCAGAGCTCATCCCGTTAGTGATGGTTTGGCTCCCCTGTGGCATGTTTGCCTTTGGGTCCTTCTATTCCCCTGCCTTCAGTGCATGCCACTTGAGTTCAAGGAAGTGCAGCTTACTGGGGAGGGGTGAAGAACTCGAGGGGTTCGGGACAGTCCTTTTCCATGTTTTGGTTTTCCCTGTGCTGAGATGGAATTGGGATGAGCTGAGGGTCCCGAACACCGCATGGCCCCTGTATCCCGCTGCAGGCTGTACCCAAATCACGACAAAAAGATTTACTTCAACAGATTGGAGGGAGGGAAAAAAATGAGCAGGATTTTCTGTTTCTCTCAAATGTCAGAGCAGGTGGGTTCCTGGCTCTGTGGCTCCAAGCTGGCTTGTCCCCTACTTTGCTCTTTTGCTGTGGGCTGTGGAGTGAGGAGGCTGGCAGCCCTGCTGCTATTTCTGGTGGTGATGAGCTGGGGATTGGAGACGAGGGATGGTGAAAACAAAGTGGAGGGAACATTCATTAGCAATTATCACTGCTTGCAGCTTGATTGGGGCGGCTCTTGGGGACATCTGATAGCCTCTTAATACACATTCAAAGCGCCGCTCCAGCGAGAGGGTGAATGTGGTGGCTGGTTTGCAGAGGAGCACAGCACTCAGCTCCCTTTGCCATTTAACCTCGAGCTCTGTCTGTGTGCACTAAGCTGCCTTGTGATCTGCTTTGGGTTTGGGTAATCTTTTATTCTCTGCTAATCTCTTTGCAGCCGGGATCTTACAGACCTGTTTGTTAGCAGCAAATGGAAGCCCGGCTGGTGCGGTGGCAGCCATGGGCTGAGCAGGGCGGGTGGTATTGGTACTGGTGCCGGTGCCGGTGCAGGGGGTGCGTACGTGGGGTTTTTCCACTGTGTGAAGCAGTGGGCTGGAGCAGCAGTTGGTGAGCTGTGCCGGCTGTTGGCAGCCCACGGAGCCCATCGTCCTCCCTACTGCCTGTCACAAGCCCGCTACGAGGTGGCAGAAGGTCTGAGAAGAGGCTGAATCATTTCTTTTACACCACAGCTACATTGCATAATTCCTCTCTTTTGAGCTTCCCTGCTCATCTGCAGGATTGGAGGAGGGTGGATGTTCTCCTTGAAGGACAAGCTGGCCTCTGGACTATATTTGGTGTAAAGAGCCTTTTTAGTCACCTTCTCCTAAATACTGAGTTGTTTCCTGGTGAAGGCAGTGTCAAAGCCTGTAGTACTGACACCTTTGTTATTTACACCCTCGAGATTGTAACAGTGAGTGCTGTTGGGATGAAGGAGGAACATCCCCTATCGGACTCCTGGCTGGGTTTAGCCCTTGGCTCTTGCTTTCCCTTTAAGTTGACCTTTGATTTAAAACCCTGCTGTTGCAGATCCTCTTTACTGGGGATCTGCTCTGTCTTCCCTCCGTGGCACACTAGATGTGGCCTTTGGGCTTTTACTACAAGTGTCAGGTTTGCTGAAGTGATGATGGGCAGTGACTGCTCTCTGAAAGGTGTAGGAGTTGGCAGTAAATTTGTTCTCTGTCTTCTGAACTTACTGTGTTGCAGATTGTAGAGTGACTCGACCAACCTCTCACAGCAGAAACATTGAGAAATGAGCTTTTTACTTGTTAGACACTTGGGTGGCCTTGGAAAAGGTAACAGAGGCAAATGTGTTTGGTGTCTTGGTGGCAGCGTCTCTGCTGAGTAAGTCATAGAATCAAAACCACAGACTGGTTTGGGTTGAAGGGAGCTTAAAGCTCACCCAGTTCCAACCCCTGCCACAGGCAGGGACACCTTCCACTAGAGCAGGTTGCTCCAAGCCCCTGT
>JANHGB010042725.1:1448-24419 GCA_026283785.1 Coracopsis vasa
ATGTTTTCCTTAAAATTATATATATAAAAAGTGTGTATCAGTCATCATCCTGCAGTCCTTTTAGTTCTGTGTCTGGTTACTTTTCAACCCCCAGCCAGCTATTTTTTTTCCTCATTTTTGAACTAAACAACAAAACCATGAAAGCTCACTTTTGGCCCCGGAAACAGCCAGGAAGTCCTGCACCAAAGCTGAGCACCGCATCTGCGGTCTGAGGTTAACCTCAGGCACTGGGAGGCTGGGGTGAAATGTCGCCTCATGGCACATTTAAGAGCAGTACCCCTGCTCTTAACCAGCCAGCTACCACAGCACAGCCTTCCACTCGTAGCTTCGAGAGCAGCAAGGTTGTGCCATTTTTCTGGCTTAACTTAAACACAATGACACTTAAGAAAAAAGATAATACAGATTTATACACTTTTTTTTTTTTTTTTTAACCCCATTGGCCCTAAAGAAAGCTAGAAACTTGGCCAATAATCATGTCTACTATATTCCCTCCTTGATGGATAGGGTCATGATAGTGGTAATAATCTACCCATATATCAGCTGCAATGAAATCTGGCATTGTATCTGGATTCTGGTGTATTTTGATGTATTACATTTCCAGTTTATGCTTTTTCCCAGGCTGTTGTGGGGCCTGCTCAGCATTTAAGTGGGTTAGATCATCGCTAGAACAAGTCTTGGCTATCCATGGCATCCCTTCTGCTGCCAGAGTGGGGATAGCACTTAAAAACAGAGGGGAAAGACTGCAAGTCTCATGGCCAGGAAGAATGGCTCACACCAGGTTAGGAGCAGTCATTTTTGAGGCCAGCAAACCATTTGGGCAAGACAGAAGAGGAAGGATGGCCTCAGGATCTGGGGGAGGAGAGAGGAGAAGGGAATTCCAGGAGCAGCTGGACATGTCAGGGATATTTGGTTTCAGTGTATGTTTTAGAAAAGGAATGGCATGCTTAAAGATGGCCACAGGCATCAGTCAAGCTGTGCGCTTGAAACAGCCATCCCCTTCCAGAGTATTCCCCATTAAGTCACATCAGTGATACAGCTGGATGAGTCCTGTCACCAAACTGACAGGCAAGGCATTTCACTGGAGGCACTCACATGTCACCACTTACCACAGAACATTTTCTGGGCAGCAGAGCGGGCTAACAATGCTGTCTCATTTCAGATCTCCAAGTTCAAAAGGCCCATTCCTAAGCTCAGCTGAAGACACTGCCTATTTACCTGCAGAGCCACCAATTAGAGGCAGATTTTGCACCTGAATTTTGAAAGAGTACAATTGTTCGACATATGATGCTATTAGTGCTGATTGGAGAATATCAATTAGGTACAAGTGTTTTGACTGATTAGCTGTTAAGATTCTGCATACATATATCATGGAATGAGAGTTATCAAGTACTCAAGTGACTCATCTACTTTGCTGTACACTAAGTCTTGGTTTTTCTCTAATATGATCCAAAATCTACAAAGCAGGAGTTAAGAAAAATAAGGGAAAGAGGGGTGACTCTCTTACCAGGGAGAATTACCTCCCATGGGACTCTGCCAAATAACACACCTGGGGGTCACAGTTGCAAGGCCAAGAAACCAATAGCATGAAAGTAACAAGAGGAGAATAATAAGGGAGAAGTACTGCCACAGGGGCTCAGTGGCTTGGGTGGAAGAGCTGTGAACAGCAGACTCTCAACCTTACTGAGGCATTAGGCTCTTAAAAGTGTCATGCCATGCCATAGCAGCACCTGGGGATCTTTTGAAAGCCAAGAGTTAGGTCAGAAATCTGGCAGATGCCCACATCAATAGCTAAGAATGTTTCCAGATGCAACAATGATTAGGAGATCTGTGCTAGAGAGTTAAACTCTCACAATTAACAAAGAAAATCCACAAACAAGCTATTTCCCAGCATGCCAGCCAAGCACAGTGGAAAAGGATGCTGTGCTCAGACAGCCTCACCTCATAGCCAAGTCCATCTCTGAAGTCAGCCCCTCAGATAGATGGGTGGTCTTTTGGCTAGGGCTAAGGGCCAGCCTTGAGCAGGTGGCATGAGCTGTCTCCAGCTGTGTGAAGCCAGTCACCATCTTGATGCCTCTAACCTCGATCCCTTAACTGAATCTAACAGGGAGGGATGAAAAGGTCAGGTGTCCTGTACCTATATTCAACACTCTCTATATATGGCTAGATGGAATAAAAGCCAGTTGAAGACTGACAATCAAAATCCTACTTTGGTCTCTGTGTGTCATCCTGCTTTGATTCATAAATGCACGTGAACATTTGTAGAAGGAACTTCAACTGAAGATGTCATAACATTGTTATGTTGAAATTCATTTTCCCCTGAAATAAAGACGGTGATGCTTCTCACTGGCAGTCACGAAAACCTCCACAAAAGCTGAATTGGAAGAGTAAATTTAAGCTTCAACATCATCTTTCCCCAGCCAAAGAATAATATACCGAGCAAATAGTTTACATAAAGCTCATATATTTAGTTCATATGAACCAATAATCTACCTTTGACAAAACCAAATCAAGAAAAATTGTAGCTTAGAATTTGCATTCACCACATATACTTAAGTACAGGAAGAAAACCCATTAAGCTCTTTAAGAGGTAGTAAGATATGACTAAGTTTTCATTCGACTTTATTTATCAGATTTATGACTGAGAGTTACTTTGCAAATCTTTTCTTCATGTGTATTTCTCTGCTTGTTTATTTCCTCACCAATTTATATTAGTATTCAGAAACTGGGTCCTCAGTAATATCTAACAGGTGAACTGAATGATAGAAAATATCAGTAGAGCACAGTTTTACTCAAAATGCTTGATATTGTTCTAATATCACATACAGGCAAAAACTGCAAGACCCTAGTCAGAGACATCACAGGAAAAAAGCTACTAATGAACCTACACAAAAATATAAAAATATATATATATATCCCCTACTGCCCATAACCTCAATCCTCAAATTATAGGATAACTAAACAAAGACTGATAAATTGTGCCAATCTTCTGTAAGGCTTTCTGCAAAAGAGCCTAAGAAAGCAAAGAGGGAGTTAGCCAGCTGCCTCCTTCCACCCGTTACAGAATACAAAGTCTGATTTTCAGAGAGAGGAACTGATGGTGCTCACACATACGAAGGAATGAGCAAGTAAACATGCTCCAGATATGACAACCACACACTTGCCAGCAGGATACAACTACCTTCATTATTATATTTGGGGCTTTTCTTAGAGCCCTCATGAGATAATGTCTGGATCATGCACACTCAGCTTCAAAAATACTTTTGGATAGCTTCATTCTGCCAACTCCTCCCCTTCCTTCAAGGTCAGCTACTTTGGGAAAAAGGGTGTATTCTCAGTTTTTCAGAAACCACCTGGACCTACAGGATTTAACATCAAAAGGTATTTTTCTCAGAGTCTGGTTATCAAGTGTCTGCCATGCAACTCTCCACGTTCTCTCTGCCATCAACAGAAACCTGCACAAAGCCACCTTGTGCTAAAATCTCAAGTTTCTCCTCTTTTCCACGAGAGACACTAGCTGCAAGCATTTTCCCAGAGTTCCAGCCAAAACTTTTATTCTGCTTACTTGTGTCCCCATTTGGGAGCCTATCATCTACTCCTACCCACTGCCATAGTGCAACTATTGTTCCGAGAAATGATTTCATGCCAACACACCAGAAGAGACTTGCATGATGTAGACCCTGTGCTTCAAAACCAGACAGATAAGGTTTCCTGTCTGATCAACACTTATCTTATGAAAATGGCAACAGAAGTCTTACAATGACATCCTAAAACTTGACTCAACTTAAATATATAGCTTTCTGAATCCCTGAAGCTTTCATTTGAGATAAGCCAGCTCATGTTACAGTCACAGCACAAAAACAGATACAAAACCCCAAGCTTCTATCATAGCATTTAGATGGTCACCATGTACTTTGGAAATGACCAATTTTTTTAAAAAACCTGAAAGGTCTCCAGGGCACAAGTGATTCTCGGAGATGAGCCAGAAATTTCCCTTCTAGCTGGATGTGATACTACGACTTTGCTGTCCCTGGTGCCTTTCAAGATTTAGCTACAGGGAATTATGGCACCACTTTAAATGCATGGTTGGTGTGCCTGCATGCACACTTGACGGACACCTTCTTTTTATGCCTCCCAGTATCACGAAGAATCACTATGTAGTAGGATCTGAGCTTATCAACAGTCTGCCTCAAAAATACTTTGCATATTTTACAACTGGAGGGTTGTATGTTGAGACAGCTGCACCCAGTGTTCCAGGTTGGGACAGGACTTGTATATGCCCAAAGAAGGTCTATGGGGTCAGAAAAGTAAAAAAAACCACAACTATTATTTGTTTAGATTATCCCAGGCTTTGCACAATGTTCTTTAAAGGATCCTTTATTTTGTCAAATGCCCAATACCTGTGAACATTTAGCACACTTAAGTTCAAAACATTTTTGTACTGTGGGTCACACCAGACGTACCACTTGGACTCTAAGTCATCCTGCTTCCATAACACTGAATTGATTTATTGATCACCAAGATGAAATCAAACTTATCATGGTTCCTTGTCAAATTTTTTATGGATCTTTTCTTACAGAATAATCCTGTAATTCTTTAATTTCTCCTTCCACCAATACAAAAAGAGTGACGTGCACCTATTCTTAAATGTACCAAACAGCAGGAGGCAGTTTTTGCACCTTGTAGCTTGGTAGAAGGAAGAAAGTGAAATTTGTAGATTTTTAACTAGAATAAATAAATAAATAATAGATCCCTACTTGAAAACTACCACAACACAGTTTAGATTTTAGAGAGTTCCAAATGAATACTATTGTTTGATAATAATGAGCACCATAGGTATTAATCATTTCAGTTTGATTTTTTCATTTTAATTACAGAAGTTAACAAAGATGTTACTGAGATAAAGATGATTTAGAATAGCATAGCGATACCAAGACAGACTGACAAAGTAAGCTCCCACCCACAGCCTTTACAACAGATAAATTTTGATCTATTAACCTTCAAATGTGAAATTTCAGTCAAAGAATTCAGAATACCAAGTATTCTGAATACCAAGACAACTCCACACAACAGGACAGATGTTGCTGACCAGCTTGCACAGCCCTCCTGCCTACCACAAGTCGTTTCAAAACTCCTAATTCATCAGGACTTCTTGTTTCTAAAAACTGATCATAAGCATGAAAAATGTTACATTCCAGTTGAAGTGTGTATAGTAAGCCAGAAAATTTGTGCTGGACAAGGTCTTTGGTTGCCTTTATCCAGGGAGGTGAAGACAGAAGGTCTGCAATGCTAGTCAGAAGATTACTACTAATTACAGCAGTTTATTATCTATTAGCAAGGGAAATAAGTCACCAGGACTGTATCCTGGTAGGATAATAGTTTCCCAGCTAAGGGCATTTCAGTCCTGCTTTCTTCCTTTTAGAACACGTAAGGGTGGCACACAGCTCCAGGTCTTTTCATTCTACATCACCCATACTGCTCTCTTAATTTAGGCTGGTGCCAACTTTAAAGCACACAGTCTAGTGAGGTATGAGAGTGATGGAATTTAGAAGACAGGAGGAAAGGAAACTGCCTCAGAATTATAAAGATCAAAGAACTGGTATTAAAACAAGAAAAAAAATTATTAGGTCACCCATATCACACGAGACTGAGAATGAAAGCCTTGGAGAGAAACAGTTCAGGCAAGGACAATATTTTCTTGCCTGTATAACTTGTATGTAGGCAGCAAATGTAGGGAAAAATTGCAGGGAGTTGAAGAAATGCTATTATATTTCAACCAGCTACGTGGCTTGCTCAGATTCAAATACTCCCCTGGCTTGTCCCACTGTACTCAGTTGTGTTACTAGTCAAGTCATTTATATCAAGCTTTTGATAGCTGATTACTACTCACACGTTGCTCATTTGCTATGGATGCCTGGCATCCCACCACATGGAAGAGAGCCATAGCTGTGCCTCTGTAATACTACAGAATGCTAAGTACATGACAAAGAATGCAAGGTCTTAAGAGTCTCAAATTAGCATACAGTCCTGAATCTACTTTTTCTGTACCACAGTTCTGGTACTTACTTACAGCGATGGCATGAAATAAGATTCATGTTTGCGAAGAACTTTTTTTGCAAAGATACTTTAGTGATGAGCACCACAGAAGTCTGAGAAAGCAATTTTGTCCTCAGGATTTGGTTTGAATAGCACATAATACACACAGCGTAAGACCGCATGTTGAACAGTAAGGAGAAAGTGAAACACTGAATAGCTGTTCATTAAGAGCTGCACTATTCATTCTGTGCACTAAAGAGATACTCAGAAGAAACACAGCAGTGACCACGTATTTAATATGCATGCCCATGAAGGAGAATTGAGCTTGCAGAGACAACATTATTGTATTACTTTAGCAGGCCTGACCTTGCAAATTTCAGCACGTTCTCCAAGACTGAAGACAGAAACACATGTAATTATTCAGATAATTCTTATTTCACTTGCATTTAGCCATCTTCAGCGAGATCAGGTTCAAGATGCCAGATACTGTGTGAGCGAAGTTAAAACCTATCTCCCTTGGGAGAATACAGCACAATTCTTGTTAATGTAACATTTTTAAGTTTTTACATGCAATTCAGTCTAACAAACGCTGCAAGCACAGGCCAGGAGGTGAAGTGCCAGAAGACTGAACAGTCAGACAAGCTATGTACTCAAATGAAAAACAGACAGAAAAAAAAATAATTAAGAAGTCAAATGGAAGAAGTTTTCTTGTGCTCTCCTGAAGTCAAATAGCCCAGAGATATCCTCTGTATGCAGGAAATTTGCATTAGTGTTCATTATCTTCATACAAGTTCTGCTGCTCATGAGAGCACGATGCTGGATTTTCTGATACTGTATACATGGAAGCTCTATCCGTGTAAGAAGTCAGATATTCTTAGAGGAATACACTGAGCTTTCCTCAGTTCTCATAGTGTTATACTGACTGATCTCTACAGTATTAGAAGCCATCATAATAGATTTCTAAAAAATCCATGTACTTCAAAAAGGCAAATAATTTCTTTTCCCATTTGGATTATAGAATTTACTTCTGCTACCCTAAATTAAAGCCACAACAAAAGACAGAAAACTGACTAAGGACAAGTTACTCTTAGCATGCTAAATATATAAGGCAAAACTATAAGTCTCCTGTAAAAATTTAAGTATATAGTCTTATGGTAACAATAGAAACCACCAAGAAACCAGAAGGAGTCACTCTATCTAAAGTTACAAAACTTACCCTAAAATCAGAGAGAACAAAACTAGTAAACATCTGGACTCAATAAGGAAATGAGATGTTATCACGAGTGACGGAAAGACACAAATTATGGTTGTTCAAGACACACTCATAAAATCTCCCAATCAGGGACAAAATAAAGAGGTCATCATGAGCTACAATCTTGATTTCCGCCTGGCCACTTTTAACAGCTGTCAAACTCCAAGTAATATTGGTGATAGAAATATTACATAGGCATCTCTACAGGGTACTTTATAAAAATGAAAATGGAAGAAGGCTGGTGGGCTTCTGTGCACTGATGGGCTTTGGGTTTGTAGGAGCAGGCTGGCAGTTTTTAATTTAATTGCAAAAATCAAAGGTCCAGAAAACCAAGTTCCACTCCCACTTCCACCAAGCCTACCTGGATCATCTGCCTGGTCTACACTGTGGCCTAAACCTATCCTTGGGATAGCCAAATACAAGACAGCACAAACAGAAGACAAAAAAGATTCAAATTCTTTGGTCTTAAGAGAAAGCTGAGCACATAAATTGACTCTTCCATTTAAGGAGAAAAAAAACCAAAACAACCCAATCTATATCTCAGTACTTAACTCATAAATCTTTCTGCTGATGACATTTAAGTAAGCAAATCAGGTTTTATAGTCTTCAGTTTCAAGAAGATTACTTTTTATTACAGACATGGTAGTAGGAATTACTTTTTAAGCAGAATTTGATGTTATTTTGTCCTTCCAGAGAAATCTGTTGTGTGTTCATGAATATGATCTGACACAACTGCTTTTCCAATATTTTCCAAATATAAAATGGGCTGGTACTTGTAATTAGCAGCATCTTAAACCAAAGTCAGTTAAATCTCAAAATACAACACATCAGCTGAACAGGGTATTTGAAATTTATCTCTTGTTGAAAGGGACATCATTTCTTTTGCCATTTAATTCATGGCTTTATTCTTTCCAATAATGAAAACCACCTTTGTTTTATTCTTTTCATGTCCATGGTTTAGCCCATGAGAGAACTGCTCACCAGAAGCACATCAAATTCATTCAGTGCACTCTGGAAGCAGGATAAATCAGAATAAATTGATGAGCCTAGGGAAAGAGTATTGGTATGATAAAAATTAAGGGGTTATAACGATTCTTTCTAGAGTTGCACTAAACATTATAGACACAATGTGTGAATAGGTGTCACTAGAGCTGAAGTCAGATGCAGACCATGAGAGAGCAATACATATGCTTAACATCCTCTTCATCACGCAAATGATCCAAGGCCAGTGAGAAACGTTATTAGAAAAGAAACAGATGTTACAAGAGCATGCACCCAATCAGAGTTCTTCCTTTTACCTGCTTATCAACAGCAAAATAACCTGCACAAGAAAACAGAGCTTCTCCACCAGCCTGGACCAGTGCCAGGACAAACTAAGCTGCAAATCTAAATCAATGAACTAAATCAAAGTTCAATCAAATCTAAATCAAAGAACTGATTCTTGATTTTGATTACAGGAAAAATAATCACACATTAGCTTAAAACCAGAGCCCCAGACTTTAAGACACAAGTTACTTCCAGATAACTGCAGAGAAGCAAGAGGAATGGCCATTCAAGAACCAAGTGGCCCCAAAACACAACGAACTATCCTCTCATTACACTCAGACCAGCTGTGCTGGCAAGAACCACTGTTGCCACCTCCATAAGAGAGGAGAACACCAAGTTAAAGGAACACCACCTGTACCATCTGCACTGGCAGAAGGCAGTAGCACCATGGCCATCATCACCATCATTACAAAAACTCTCCTCCCAGGATGATGCAAATTTGGAAACTACAGTAATCATCTTCAGAGAGTGAATAATACAAACACATGATGAGAGTGACCTTCCTGTTGCTTATGGACTTCACTAAGTGTTTAAGGAACAGTTGTACACAGAGCCTCAAGCTCACACATGGTATCTATGGTGCCTCAAGAACAAAAAAAAGCTGAACAAAGCCTGGCTCTTAAGGCTTTGGCTTGAAAATATTGTGGGGGAAGAGAAAAGGTATATAAAAAGCAGAGTATTTATGATAAGTTTTTACTCTTAGCCCACAGGGCAAATAAGCTGGAACTCCAAATATGAAGGATGCAGGGCAAATAAAATATTTTAAGCACTGTAGAATTACTGGTTTAATGAGTCTGCCAAACGATGGCACACCCCCAGTAAAGAGTTCTGGCTGCAGAAAGCCCTTAATCCTTATTAATAACTAACTGGGAATAATGTCAGCAAAACAGCTGTCAGGATGAAATGCTGTTCAAGTCAACAACACAAACAACTGCCTAGAGCTGTTAAGCAGTATGTCCAGCCCAACCTAAAAGCAAAAAGCTGATGTTAATCATGAGCTTAACTAACACCTACCACCACTACCTTCTACCTTAAAAATGGGGCATATGAAGGAAGAAGCCACAAGCAGAGGAGAGAAGCAACTGCTCCCTTCAGAAACACAGCAGCATATTCTGGAATGAACTTGAGAGTTGGGTCCAAGTCTCTTCCAAAGAGAAGATCTGGCAAATCACTACCTGTTTGTACTCAGTGCTTCTCACTTTCCACTGAAGTGGAAAAGAATACTAAATGCTAGCACAGAACTGCTGAAGAAATAACTTCACAGACACAATGTACCAGAGAAGCTCTACTAAGCTCTGCTGAGCAGCCTACTCTAGTCAAGACTGCTATCACATATTTCTATTAGAAAAAGCTGCATCCTCCCTGCAACACGATCAGGCCCAAAATGCTCACTCCAACCAGGACTTCCCAGAGGAACAAAAAATTCACAGTCGATTAGAAATGACTGATGTAGCTTATACTCTCTGAAGTGCCTGTTACAGGGTGAAGCTTGAAGCTCTTTATCCAGACTCTGCTCCTCTTCATCTCCTCCCTTCCCGCAACTAAATTTCTTAAAACTTGTTTTTTCCTCTGCACGTTTAGAAGAAAAACCTTGAAGGTATATGCACCAGGATATGAAGATACAAGGAGGATGGATGACTAACTACACAAAAATTATTCAAATGAGGTTACAATAACATTCTCCTACATAAAGATATTTAGAGCACTTCGGGTACATAGGATGCATGCAGTTGGCAGCATCTGTGTGACAGATGCATCAAGTGTCTTGCCATCTATACTGCTCTGGATTAACAAATGAATTACTGAGCAGTCACTTACAGACAACAAAATCCCCAAAACTTGCCCATGCAAACAGCAAGTAAAATAGCCAAAAGCCCTCTAATCCAAAGTCATATTTGAAGTCAGATGGGCTGTTAATAAGCAAGAAAGAAGCACTCTGCTTTATCAACAAGAACGAAGTTGTTATTTTCCCACTTGTATCAGTCCAAATAATCTGTCACTGCACTGGGAGTGAAAGAGCTAAAGTTATTTCACTCTAGAAATTCCCAAATGTGCTCTTTCCCTCCAACACCCTCATTAGACTTCTGGCAGGAAGAAATTACACCTCTGAGAAGCAGAAGTGCACAGGCCAACACTGCTTCAAGCTCAGTCGTTTACAAGACACTTTCATAGCAATCCATAAATGCAACTGGTTGTGGAGGAGCTGTCAAGACAGCAGCTCCTTTCATCTCATGCCATTGTCCTAAGGAAATCTGCTATGAAAGACCTCCAAACAGCGAACTACATGAGTGTACACATTTGGAGTGACCTCCCCTTACTAGAAGCTTTCTGCAGTGTAGAAAAGCCATTTTTCTAACTTGCTTTTTATTGCAGAAATGAAAGTTTTTCTTCAACACAGAGTACCAGCAAGGGTCGACATGCACAGAAACCTTAACTTTTTTGACTCATCACATCTGCTTCACCAACCACTTACACTTTGAATGCTGTTGCAGTTCTTGCAGTTCTAAGTCTTAACCACACTCCCTGTCCACTAAACACAGAAATAGGAGCTTACGTTTTGCTCTATCCACACTTTTTTGCACACGAGATGCCCTCTCAATCCTAAAAGAAAGCTTCAACCTGGTTGAGGCTGCATGCACTGGAAAATGTTCACTTCCCATGGCTAACACTGACAGCCCCTCCTCCACCCACACTTTTTCCAGCAGCACCTATTTCCTGGGTGCACAGTTCAAGCCTTAGGAAACTGTCACTTTGATGCTTCATATTGGAGTTCCCCATCCTGTACAAAGGCTGCCATCACTGCTAATTCTTGAAGTCAGCTCCTCCTAGTCACGTAGCCCTGTACCCGAAGCACACAGTGAGGAGAGGGCCCGCTTTGCCTACAACCGTTATGTTCTCCCTTCTCTTGAGAGACACCAAGAGACAGGAAAAGACAGAAAACAAAAGCTTTCAACACAGTGTGAGATTGCACTACTTCCAAGAAGTCTGTTCTGGCTTTGATCTATTGATTTCAAGGCCCTTAATGTGGGAAGCTGAAATGCAAGTTTTCTCCACACAATTTTAAAATAAACAAGAAAAAACAGTATGGCACTGGAGAACTAAACGCTGCACCGAAAAACTAACAAATATTGAGGGGGACGGAAAAGCCACAAATATCAGATCTGCCTATAACCAGAATACGCACTCAAGAGTCTTGGTTGAAATCAAGAAACGAAAAGTAAAGAGTTAAAGCTTTTATTCAGCAGTGCTACACCAGAGACACTCTCAAACTTCAGTGAATGGAAATTGATGGATAAAAATCCCACAAGCACTGGTAGACAAGTTTTCTATTAAACCTCACTGGAATTTCACCTCAGAGCTACCCCTATGAATTTTCGTTAAGTTATCCCACAACTATCTACAACAGATTTACTTACTTTCTCCCCTGAAGCTACTAACAAGAAGCAATGAGAGAATGCAATGAAGTAGCAAAGCATTTATTACTGAGATGCATTTTAACATGAGTATACAGATCTTTTTGTTTAGGATACTCTGAGAAGGCTCTACCATCAACTGCAGTGCATCCTTCATACATGAGGCTAGAATAAATCCAGTTTGATGTCTGTCTTTGAAGAGCACCCATACCAAGTGAATGTCTGCAAACCTAAGAGAAGACTGCTTCCCAGGAGAAAATAATCATCAAAAGATAAGTGAGGAAGGTGAAATTACTTCACAGCTCCACCACCTTTATTTTTAACAACCTGCTCCCTTTATGCTCATCTCTTCACAGGGAATATCTAACCCCTCAGCTGTGCTGTGCCAAACTAAGAGGCTCTGGATGCCAGGAACCATGATGCAACAGCTGCCTATGCTGGAACCACCACGCAACAGCCAGCACCTTGTCTTTCAGACAAAGACATGTGCCTAGGCCATCCGAAGAGAACAGTGTAACATTGCCTACAGCCCACACCTCCAGCGAGCAAACAGGGGTTTGTACAGAGGTGCTTTTCCTTGACAGAAAGCATCCACTGGCCCAGCACCCTCGGCACAGGAGCAACACAGACAGAGCAGCACTGATCTGCAGGAATGAGAAAATAAGGCCCCAGCAAGACTGAAGATCTGCATGTTCATAATTAAAATGGTTAGAGGGTACTTTTGCTTCTCTTTAAAAGAGGCAAGCTGTTTCTAATAAGCAATCATTTGAGTTGCTTGAGCTTTGTTGATTTATGATTTTTTTCCTTGTTATTACGAAACTGAAGGCCCCTTGTCGAAATAAAAATTGGTTTTGGGAGGAGTAGGATGTCAGGCTGGCCTTATTATATAATTTCTTAAAATAAAGTCACCTTTATGACTCACTGATTCTGACACCTGCTTTTTCTTGCCAGCAGAACTTTTTCTGGAGAACAGTTCATTTTCTTGGCTATCTTTAATTGATCTAAACACTGGCAGAAGACAGACACCGCACATGCATGCTCCCAGATGAGGGCTTTGCTTTTTCAAAACCATAATTTCAAAAAACAACTCATCGAAATCAGGAAAATGATAAACAGGAAAAAAACAAACCAAAAACAACCCTCACTTACTCAGTTGCTGTGTTGTTTTGGGGTTTTTTTTTCCTTCCATTTAACAGTTCTGCTTCTGGACTGAAAGAAAATTTCCAGAGCTGTTTTTGTTGCAACAATCTATGTGAGTTAGCCCACTGAAATGAATCACAACAATCACACAGAAACAAAGCCAAGGGATCCAGTGCTGAACGCTCTGGCACTCTGGGCATCCCTGCCCACGCCAGCCTGACTGAGACGGGGTGGTTACTTCTGCTTCTCCTCATTCCTCCCTCTCCTTTCCCAAAGCCAGTCAGAAAGTGCTCGCTGCCAAATAGCAGTCTTCAGCTAATACACCATGGTTCCTTTTTAAATTGGAAAAGGGAAAAGGAAAATACAAGAAAAATTGTTAAACAAAGACAAGCAGTTAATAATACTTCAAACAATGAATTACACAAGAAAGTGGGGGGAAGACTTTGCTGCTTTTCCTCAGACGCTGAAGCTTCATTTCTATGGCAGAAGACTGAAGAAAAATCTCTTATTTAAGAATTTTCTAAATTAGTAAAGTAGGCACTTGGATGAAGGATTTTCAGGGTTCTTTCTGGGGGTGTTGGAAGGGAGTGCCCAATACACCCATATCAGGTATAAAACATGCACTGCTGATACTCAAGAAATTAAATCATCGAGTTCCATAATTTCCTAGAATACTTATAGGCAATTGAAGACTAAAGTGATAGGTTTGGATTTGGGAGTTCATTTGTTTTGAAACAAGTATCAAGACGCCTAAATTCCACCTGAGCCACAATCTTCTGCTAATAGATAATGTAAAAAAAGATAAAAGATAATGTAACCCTGTCCACTTCATGGAAAACAGTGCTTGCAAAGCACTACAAAGAGGGTTTTAACTCCAGCTCCCTGTACTCTGTAGCCATGCAACCATTCTGCTCCAACTTGAAACCAGCATTATTTATGGGCACCAGCCTCTGCTTACGCAAAAGCAAGACTCTGCTTCTCAAGTCAAAGCAAAGGTTACAACTCTCTGCCAGTCTGTGGCCTGCTCCTGAAGTACAAATTCATCTGATTTTCTTGGCTATCTGGTTTTAGTGGAAAAAACATTCTGAGCTTTTTTTTCTGACACTCTGGAAATGGAAAGTTCCAATACTGGAAGATACACTTTTCTTTCTCTTCAGTTCATGACTTCTCCAAGAGTCCCATCCTGTGTAAGGGACTTCACATGATTCAGTGCTATTGGACATTACCAATACCATGTGTTAAAGCCCATGACCTGCACATTTGCTGAATGTGTCAGATCTAAAATACATTTTGGAAACTTTTATGTATTAATCTTCTTGCAGATTTCAGCTCCTTGCTGCTGGTGAGAAAAACCTGAATTACAGCAATGTATGATCTGAAGAGCACAAAGCAGGCACCAGCCTATTTTATTTTTTAAATGATGCTGTAATCCAGCTAGAGATTTGATTGCTCATGATTGCAATACTGTACTGATATCTACCAACGTCTACCAAAGATCTATCAAACAATATCTACAGTCTCAGGATGAGGACTCCTGGGTTTTTGCACTACATAGGGTATGTGCCACCACTACAGCTTGTAGATAACTGGCAGGCTGGGATTCTTCTGAAGCCCATAGTAAGGTCAGACAGAGATAGGAATAGTACAGGGCAAAGACATCACAGAGAATTTTTTCCTTTCATGCTGTTCCTGAAGCTCACTGTGGGATCACAGAGTGCGAAAATCCCTGTCTTATTTCCAGCATGAGCCAGGATCATGGAGAAAACTCTGTGAAGGAGAGATTAATGAAGAGCATTTCCCTCAACTTACTCATTCAGCCGTACAAAGCAGAACTAAAGAATTGCTTCACCACACTGCTCCTTAGCCTGTGAAGTGCTCTGTGAATCACTGACAGTGGTGCCACAGCCAAGAAGCCACAGCAATATTATTTTTCAAAATCTTAGCTTGTCAAAGTTGATTTCAAACTCAAGCTGTCTTTGACACCAGACATGAGGCCTCAGAACAG
Source organism: Coracopsis vasa (assembly GCA_026283785.1). NCBI lineage: Eukaryota > Metazoa > Chordata > Aves > Psittaciformes > Psittacidae > Coracopsis > Coracopsis vasa. The sequence goes on from JANHGB010042725.1 coordinate 16,618, forward strand.
AACACCAGAAATCAGCAAAACGGGGTTTCTCTTTACATGAAATCAATTTTCTCCTTTCTACAGCAACCAAGAAGTTGCTAGACTATATTAAGTCAATTTTAACATCAGATGCATGTTGTATTATTAACTCTGTTGTTGAACTAGCCAGTTTGCTAAGGGAAAGATTACTAGCAATAATCATTATACATACATACACAAAAAAAATCACCCCAAAACAACAACCTAGTTAACAGCAGCAAGTTATACCAGAACTGAGCAGAGTGACTATCAAGGTAGAGGATTCTTATAATCAACTAATACCTCAAACAAAACACTTGTTAAGGTTTTAGTACCTAAATTCTCAAGAATTAAGCTTGCACATCACCTTTTCAAAATCTGAAAAGCAAGACAAGAGAAATAATTTCAATTCCTGATTGGTCACTTACAGCAGTGCATAGTGAATTAAAGAAAAGAATTCTCAACAAGCCAAGGAAATCAGTCGCATTTACAGTTTTCCAAAATCAAACAGGCTTATCAAAAATAGTTTGATTGGAAGGCAAACAGGTTTTACACTGCCCTGAGGAGTTTCTACAGAGGAAACTCAGTAGTATACTCTGAAAATGACTGCAATAAGGTGTTTTGCCTTTGTACAGAGAAGCATCTTGTTCATGTAAACAGGCTCTTTAGCACTACAATAATATATTTAACCAATAAAATAGCACAATCTAAAACTGAAAGTAAAACTAAAGCGATGTTCGCTCACTGTCAAGAAGTCGTAGAATAATCAGGTTGGTAAGGACCTCAGAGGGCCTCTACTCCAACTTCCTGCCCCACACAACGGCAGCTCTCAGGTCTGACCAGGCTGTTTCCAACTTCCTCTAGTCAGGCACAAGACATTCCAGGGATGGTGATCTCCCTGCTTCTCTGGGCAACCTGCATCAATGTTCAACATGTCTTGTGGAGAAGAAACTTTCCTCTATGCCAAGTCATAACCTTCCCTATTTTAGTTAATGACAAGTATATCACCGTCCTGCCACATACCTTGGAAGTGCCTGGCTCAGCCTTCTCAAAAACCTGCCCACAGGTACTGTGGGGCTGCTCTCATGTCCCCACAAAGTGACCTCTCCTGAAGAGGCCCAGCCCCATCACCCTCTCTCTCAGGACAAGTCTTCCAGCTCCAAACAGCCTGGGGGCTCTCTGCTCAGCTCCCTCTAGCTTACTGATATCCCTCTCACACTCTGGTCCCCAAAACTAGATGCAGTATATTAGGTGTGACCTAGCAAGTGCCAAGCAGAAGCAACCAACCACTTCCATTGGTATACCGGCTCCAGAATAACCAGAAAGGGCTAACCTCCTCCTGCTGAGCCTGTTGTCCAGCAGGTTCACTCAGATCCTTTCCAGCAAAACTACTGCCCAGCAGTCGCTCCCCACCCTGCCCCATGTACAGGGAGCTCATTTATTCTGTTCATAAGATAAAAAGCAGTAATGGGCAGTATTTTTCCCCCCATTTTAAGCTGGGGTGTGTTAGAGTTCTTCACATTCTTACAAGGCTGTCTCAAGGACACACACAGCCCTTTCACCTGAAACAGCTATTAACATAACTGGAAGAAATTTCAGCTATCCATTTTGGTGCTATGTTATTGGTGCCATAGTAGCTGTTGTAGTCATTGTGATCTAAGGGACTGAGCAGGGCAAAGAAAGACAGTACTTTCTTCTCTGAATGATATATTGGAAGGAGGAAGAGGGAAAGCTTAGATCTTCAGGGTCAGTATGCCAAAATGTTCATACCTTCAACCTATGCAGTTGCCCTTTTAAGTCAAAATTTCACCTCTATAAATCTTGCTTTTTCTGTAATATTGTTCCAAAACTGTTCGTGTTGGGATGTTTGCAGAGAATCAATGCACAGAAATATTCATCTGTGGACAAAAAAGATTCTAGACTGGTAGATTTTCCAAACAGAAGATAATGCCATTTTTATAACCTGTCATGAGCAACATTTCCCAGAATAATTTTAGAAGGTAGAAAGTGATTCTGATGCATTGACCTGCTATTTATCCTCCATACTTCGGAAAGATTCCACTTGCCTTTTTAGAGGATTAAAAAAAATTTAAAACATTAAGAATGCAGTTATCACTAGCAGAATAAGCGCAATGAGGTTACATAGCTGTGCTAACTGATCTTCACCACCCATTGCATAATGGCATTCCAGACTCCTGTGTTAAGGGCAGATCTTTTACCCATTTTAAAATGTTAGTACAGAAAGGAGAAATTAATTCAGTTTTAAGACAATTAACAGCTCAGTCCTGCGTTTTCTGACATTATCCCTTTATCAATAGTATTGTTGTTCTGATTATTCTTACCTCCGTGCCAAGTGCTACTTGTAACATGGCTTAAATGGATCTCATGACAAGGGAACTGGGTCCATGTACACCAGACAGAAGGTCAGCTGCCAGGCAACTGGGAAAGGAGAATATTTCTAGAAGGCAGCAGTCTGACAGGGTCAGAGAGTTTGGGCAGGTTCTTCCACCTCCTTTAAATCAATTCAGTTTTCATTCCACCAAATGACTAACTTAGCCAGAACGAAAAACATCCCATCTGCCCTGTCTGCAGTCCCTAAACATTGCCCAGGAGGAGATATAGAGATAGCAGTGAAGAACGCTCCATGTCCAGTTACTATAACCACACACACATCCATCTAGGACCAGAAGCCAGCCACACACCTTTTGTCTTCTCACGGCTGCCTTACAGACACTGTGGGAAGGATTTTTTTGGCCTAATTTTAGCTTGTCCACAGATCAGGCAACTTGCCTAATTCATTTGCATAGGTTTCTTCTAGCCTATCCTTGCTTGCTTTAATAAATTAATTCCCAATACATTAAGTATATAGGTAAAACACATTTCCAGTAGAAGAAAAAGAGCAAAAAAGAAAGGCTAAACACTGAGAAATTTGAACTGTAGGCACTACTTAGCAACTCATTCAACAACTTTCCTACAATATTTAATTAATAAAACCATGCAGTCTTAAAGTCATGATTCTACACTTACATGGTTGCATTCAAATCATCTCCTAAGGCAGTCAGACTGACTTCTCTGGAACTCCTTGCTGGAGAAAATGTTTGTTGGATTTGATCCACTCCTATTCAAACAACAGCAAGACTGAAGTGGCACCCAAGGTCCCAATCTGGCTAGAGGTACCAGTGTTTTAGGAACTGTATCAGTGTTCAGAGGACTAGATCGTATTCAAGGATCTTAAATTCAGGTTCACAGCAAAGGAAGAGTAGACATCCAAACATATTTGGAAATACAAACTCTCCTGCGGGGCATGGGTTACTCATATACTCAGTGAATCAGTGAGCTTACCCAATATTTTTCATCAAAAGAGCTTTATCTCTGATGTTCTTCATACTATATTTTGAAAATCATATAAATAAATTTGTGTGTTCCTCAAGTTTCAGGCCCCTACAGCAGGTACTCCAAGCAAGCCCCTTCACCAATTAGAGAAGGTTCTGTCAATGGTCTTCTTCTAAGTTATGCTTTTGCAGTGGGAGCCATAAGCCTTAGCTCTCTGGCACTTCATCGCCAGGAACAAAAGACATCCTAAAGAAATCCTGTTTCCAGACTCCTGCACAAGACAGTCACATGAAGTTTATTTGCCTGAATCACTTCCCTGGTTTTATGGCTCTATTACTCTTTTCATAGAGACAGTGCTGCAGAAGAGTTCTGCCATGTGGTATGTGGTATGACATCCAGAAGCACTAAGGAATACACTTGGTCCCACTGCTTCTCCTAGAAGCAGCCCTAGTGCTTCCATCTTTAATTCGGAAATCTAACACAGGTAAGTGTTTTGCTAGAAGGAAAAAATAAAATAACCCACAAACACACAACAAACCCCTCTGGCTGGCAAACTTCTCCTTAACTAGAGAATCCTCAAGGGGAATATATACAACAGAAAAGTAGCAGACTTACTAAAACCTGATGGGGTTTAGCCTACAGACATCTAAGGCAACGGCAAAGTCAGGCACTCACCATAGGGGACAGAAGAACTTGTTTATTATTACCGCACAACTATAAAGGAAGCACTCTTATCAGCTGGCAAAGTCAATAAGGAATGTAAGTCTACGGAAAAGCCATCCCTAATTGAACCAAGTCTTAACAATGAGGAGAGAGCATATTAATGAGGCAAGGCTAGGAGGTGTGGCGAGGAGATAACAATACCCTTAGGAGTTACACTAGTACTAAATGTGACTTTATTACTGTACTACCCTCTCATGAATCTTTACAGCAAGAATAAATGTTTATACAGATGTTCTTTCAACCATCAGTTATTCTAATTTAAACACATATACAGGGAACCTTGACATTTTAAGATTACAGGCCATTAGTTTAAATTAGATTTGTTATTTTGCTGTTGTAATGCACTACACTTTACAAGGCTGATATGTTCTTTCAGTGAAACTGAGATGCCTTAACTGAAATGAGATACCACACATTTAATAATGCAGACTGATGTAGCTCTCTCACAGGGGCTTTTTTATGTTCAGTGCCTTTATTTTAATTCCTCCGAGTGCAACTAATATGGTTCATTTTATCATTAAGAGGGCATTCTTCACTTAAGTAGAACATGCCAAGCTAAACTAAAATGCCACCACTGGTTTACTGTTATGCAGAGGGATGTACAGTGATATTTATGCAAAATTAAGCAAGGCTGACCTCTGTTTTTCTACCCAAAATGGCTGGTGGTCAAAGCGGAAAGTCCACAGAATTCCAAAATCTCACCTTCTGCAACATACAGATGATGCCAAATCTATCACTGCTTGAAATACTGTCTTACAAAACACAAAATGCTAAATGTATAAGCAGCCTTGGCAGTAAGAGTCAGAGCTCTGACCAGCCCTTTTCCCTGCTCAGGTGAACACCTTAGTGCTGCTGGTTCAGGGCTCCAGAGAGAGACAAGAGGATTATTATAGGGAACCACCCAAACTTCAGCACAACTTAGGACTCTCCTATCCTGCAGCATCTAGATGAAACTGATGCTGACAGAGGAAAAAGAAGACTTCTGGCACCCAGAAGACCTGCTCTGGTGAAAGGTCACAGACCCAAGGAGTAAAGACAAGATCTCTAAAACCTCTGGACCAGAAGAAGGGAAGTACCTCCATCTTTGCAGATTTATAGGTTCAACCACTTCATGTTTTGGCTCCCTATGCGTAAAAAGAGGACAGCCTCCCTTTCCAGGCCCACTAGAGGAGAAATGCACTGCAGACCACAGGGTGGATTCCTGTCAGTGCTAGACGACGGTGACAGTGCTGACATGAGGATTCAAACCAGATGAGAATCCAACTAGCAAGTCACACAACTTAACTGTTAGCAATAAAATGCACAGCAAGCTCAGAGTTTTCAATCTGTCCATTTCTACTTTAATTTCCTTGCGTGGCAATATTTTACAGCCCAAGACAGGTTTGAAACTGTCTCACACCACTAACATCCTCACTAACCTGTCCTCTCTATCCTGGGGAGGTACACCAGCCCTGGTTTCTTTTATTTTTGTTTGAGATGTCATTTTAAATGGTCGGAAGTGAGCTGGAAGACACGACACACTGGACATTTGCTGCCTCTAGACCGAAGAATAAACTGGTGAGAGACAATGACAGAGCCAGCTGAAGCAGATGGGTCTAGTAGCCAGACACAGCATGACCCCCATTTCTGGTTTTCACTCAAATTAGCAGGGCTTGGCACACTGAATGTTGATACCTATAACATTCCTTGATTTTTAGATTTTATTTCTTTTTAAGATTGACATTGCTTTTCAATAACTTTGGACTAACGTCAAGCTCGATATAATTCAGTCCAAAACATCCAGATTTAGAACAGTGAATGGTGACCTGATTTTTTGGAAGAGATAATAACCCTCATGCTCCAGAGCTTAAGCCAAACTGGGATTAAAAGGAAATACAATGTGTTAGGCAAATTAAGTCACATTTGCTTCACTGGCAGCTTCTTCCTCCTTTCTTTCAGTAGAAGCATCAGCTCTGGGCACTGCTGTAAAGGCAGACACTTCTCTCTTACACCACAGCCATGGCAGTACTCCAGGCTCCTGACACACTCCCTCAGGCAAGAGGACAGTGGCAATAGTTACAGCTTTGTCATTCATGTATCAAGCAGATTAAAAAAGAGAGGAAGGAGCACAAGAAGATACAGGCAGCTCCCTTTGTAAGCATGGGCTCCTCAGGCCTGCATGGAGGACACAAGGGGTCGATAGCCCTTCTGCTCTGCTCACCAGGCCCTGGGTCACACAGGAACTGGCATAAGACCTCTAGTCACGGTAAACTGCAGAATAGACTGCCCAAGAGGGAAATTTCCAACTGACCCACAAGTTTCTACTCTTATACAGCAAGACTTACAGCCCGTTAATTGTTATCATGCCTGGAGTGGCTGCTGGCAGCTTCATTACCTAGAGAACTGCTTTACCATTGAGTTCTTGGCTTCATCAACAGTCAGCAGAACTCACGGTCACAAGGTATTTCATGTACCATATGTATGATGGAGTCATGTGCCCCTCTCTTGGGCCTCTATTGCAAAGAAAGAGATACAGGAAGCACCATATTCATCTTCACAAGATGACTGGAGTTTATATGCACTTCCCTTTTCCTCTTCCAGACTGCATACTCACCTTTACTTGGCACAAAAGCCCTTCTTTTCACATTTCTTACTGCTCGTATGTCCCTCATCCCGTACCAGCAAGTTCACTGTGTCAGTGCCAATTCCCTGAAGCATTACACAGCATTACCTTTCCAGCTGATACTGGAGTGAACTATTACAGTTCTGAAATTCCCGGGGCTTCAGGGAATCTTAAAGGCACAGCAATTTTAGCAATAATTTGCCCAGCCGCTGTCAGAAAACAGAATCCACCGAGGCTTACTAAAAGCTGCAGATTAAATTCAAAGCCCGCAGCTGAAAGGGAGCTGTTACCCTGGTATCTGGGTCTATACCACCTTCACGCGTGCTCTGAACCGGCAATCAGATGAACAGCTATTTAAAGTGTGTCTATTGTTACATGCCAAAATATTTAACTATTAAATGTCACCCGCCACCTGCCTGTCTCTACATTTTGCGGCACGAGCAAACAGCAAGCAGGTCTGGGTTTTTGCCCTGCCTGCAGAGCGAGGCCGGGTGTCTCTCCTTGGCTCGGCCGAGCGATGGGAGAAGTGGCTGCAGGGGGTGCCTCCCGCGGGACGTGCTTCCCCCCCGCCTCTGACTGCCTCTTCGCGCACTGCGGAGCGGTAGCTGCGCTCCCGCGGACATCCCCTACGGGCCAGGGAAGCTGGAAGGGCGCGGGGCAGAGGAATCCCCAGCGAGGCGGGGGACCCTCACCTACCCCTGCCGGGAGCCGCGCTACTGCACTAGTGCGCGCCTGCTCCGCAGCTCCTCGCACCTGCGCGGCTCCTGTTTACAGCCGCGCTGTTCATCCATCCCAACCCCGGGGGCGCAGAGGGGAAATGCGATTAGGAGATTAAGTTTGGAAGAGATGCGCGGGGGGAAGGTGGTAGGAGCTCGCCCAAAGGCGCGTATCCTGCGCGGGCGCTGAACAGCGGTTCGAGCGGCCCCGGCCGCTTTCCCAGCAGCGAGCAAAGTGGGGGTGCCGGGACGGTGCTCGGCATGGAATAAAATGCCCACAGTCTCCGCGGTAAGGCGGGCAGGGAAGGGCATCGGGTCGTCTCGCGGGGTATCCCTGTCGCCTGCCATCCCGCGGTCTTACCTCGATCCACTTCTGAGCCTCGGTGAAGGCCAGCTCGGGTTGGGGGTGATCAGGAGGAGGCTGAATCTCC
>JANHGB010042726.1:0-49258 GCA_026283785.1 Coracopsis vasa
AATTTCTCACAGAAGATGAGCTGGGGTTGCTAAAAAAAAAGATAACATTGTTCTTGGGTGGGGGTGGGGGGGAGGAAAGATGTAAAAGTGCCCACCACATTGGTCTAAACTCCTACGTGCTCCTGTAATAAACTGTGTATCCCCAGGGGAAAAAAAGATGTCTTTTGAAAGTCTAGTATTAAATGTCAAATTAATTACTGACATAACCTGAAATCATTAGGTTTTTCTTTCTAAACTAGCTGCATATGTGATGCTTGGATTCCTAAATGTGGCATTTTCAGATCAAAATGAAACCAGAGAGAAAATATTGTGCTTTATTATTGTGTGCCATTTTTTGAAAGAATGACTCAGGCATTGATATTTAGGCTACTTTCAAGTCAAATATTTAAAGCCCACATCCTAACCATAAGCACACTTACTGACATATTGGAAGGTCACTGGAACATGAGAAGATAGAGGTCTGAGCAAAAGACCTGCAAAATAAATATCTTCCGCATTGGAGGAAAGGCAACTATAAGAAAATCGAACTGTTTTCTTGTATTTTCATCAAAGTACTGAACAGGTTCCAAACGGTTTCAGATGTATTAAAAATCAGGCCCATGGCATTTTCCTCTTGTGCATTCATATTTCATTAGGTGCAATGGCTTTATCTTTTCTCCAGTTAAAAATGCCATTCATATTAGCTGCTATACTTACTCTTTCACAGTCACAATATAGCCGTATTCTTTCTCCTCAGAAGACTTTACTTCAAGTTGTAAGCCCTGTCCCATATTATTCTGAGGCTTTTCATGGGAGTTTCCATCCTGCATTAAAGAGTCCTTAATCCAGTAGCGGGTTTCATTTGGGTCTGTAGAGTCAGATTCACTGTTCTTTGCAGCTGTCAGTTCCCTTGTGAAAGTCTCGCTTTTAACATCTTCCACACCAGCCTTTATTTCTTCTGAGGAAGAAGAGCCAGTGTCTTCAGATTTCTTGGTTTCTGTCTTAGTAGATTTTTCAGGTGTAAGATCTTCAGGTGTATTTTCAGGTAATGCATTCTCATTCAAGAAGTTAACTAGTCTTGAAGTATTCTGTAAATATTATTTAAAAATAGTATTATTATTTTTAAAACTAAACACAGGAATGGTATGCTGAACTAAATCTGGATACAATCTTTCAAACTCTTACTGACATGGTGGAGTCCATTCAATATACATGTCACATGGTCATTTTTTAAGTTTCTCAAAAATGGCTGCATATTGGACATAAAACTATAGGATATGGTTCAAAGTTTATGAGGAATATTGCAGAAGTAATCTAGATTAAAATCCCAAATTTGGTGTTACCATCTAAGGTATGAGATGTAATGTGATGTTTAGAAATACCTCTGATATTCAACAATTTGGAAGTAAAGTGTGAAAGTGAAGAATGACAGATCCCATGAAAGGAGAGGAAATCTTGAATCCTTCCACAAACCTATGCCCTCAGAAGGAGTATGTTTACTTATTTGCTTCTGAAAACTAGACAGATTATCTGAGCAAGGGTGCTTACATTCCTCAAAACTAAGAATCAAGGGACAGGTGAAAGAAGGATGTTTTCATGAACACCTCAATACTCAAAATCTACTAACCTAAGGAAAAGCCTGAATTTGTCTGAACTTTGGGATCTGTTATGAATCCTGTCTGCTTAGCAATGAAAGAAAGGCAAAACAGGACTTGACTTTGCTTTTTCGTACTGAAAAAAAAAAAAATTGGTTAAGTTTTACATAAATGCTCATTAAGTGCATCAACAACATGCCTTCAATACTCAATGCTGAGGTACTGATTTGTATGCACAGAAGACATAAAACAGGTGTTGTATTTCAGAAGTATGTTTTTAAACTTCACTGCATATTAACCTGACATTCTGAGATGGAATACTTGTTTTGTTAAAATACTGGTACTCTACCTCTTTATCAGTTCTTGCAGTGGCTTCATGCACTCCATTGTCTGTAGGACATGAAAAGCACAAATACATAGTTATGAAATGAAAGCACTATATATGAAACAAACCCCGCCTATAGGCTGCTTTTAGAGGTGGCCTTTTCATGCAGTTTAAACATTAAGACATCAAAGCTGAAAGGGCAGAGTAAAGAGCACTGCATAATTCAGTATTGTTGTTCTAACCCCCCTTTGATAGCAAATTAATACAAGATCAATAGACTGAGTACTTCAAGAGCCAATGTAATAGTGTTATTTTGCTAATTAAGTGTTCAGTCTTCATATCAGTTTATCAATATCTAAGAAAAAGAAACAATAAGATAGCTCTAGCTATCTAAGTTGACATTTATAGTAAAGAAAAAGGAAACATATACATTCTTCATACTGATTTTGGTGGAAGACAACTTATTTTAATAGATATCGTCTACCAGTATCATGTTGTAGCTTAACTACTGTTAGCTGATGATAAGAAGTCACATCATTAACTTCAGTTAAATAATGCTGGCTTTGATTTATGAACTGAGTCTTATTCATCTTTTGCAATATGATTCAGGACAAACCCTCAAGTCTGATCATTTTAATCTAAAAAAAGAACTGGCAATTAAAATAACCAGAATATTCCTAACTAGTAAAGATTTCAGTATATCACCAAGAAAAAAGAGAGCAAGTAAAAATCACTGTTTATGACTTATAGCATATGTAGTATTTGGTGTCCTAGATATCATAAGATTCCTAAAATATAGAATGGGTGAGTGGCAACTTATGTCCCACTGTGGTATCAACTTATTAATGGCAATTACTGTAGCTCCCGAATCTGCATCATCAGGAAAATTTGTGTCCAGACAGAAGCAAATAACCATAATAACTCTTCTATTTCCCTAAGCAGGAAAAGGAATGAGCAGTTTTCTACCTACACCTAAGATTTTGTACTGCAAGTAATTGTGGCACACTAAAGAACAACTATCTGTAAAACATATTTTTTTCCCCACATATTTCAAAACACATTCTTGGAATATAATATTTTTTCATTGCAATTTTGCTTAAAAATTTCATTTTAAAGAAAGGGAAATTAAGACCACACAGCATAAAGCAATTTGTATTTCAATATAAATGGGTGTGTAGGTTTATTTTGTTTACGAAGCTTGACACCCAGAGGTTCACAAACAGATGCATTTTCATAAATAAAGTATCTGCAATGAAAAGAAAACAAAGCTAAAACTCTGCAGCCTTTTGGTGGGAAAATAGAGAAACTTCCCTTCCAGTCTTCTTTAAAGCTTATTTTAAAAAGTCTATCCCAAAAATGAAACAACTAAAGGAAAATTAGGGTAGCTATCTTTTGCTGTACTTAATTCTTAGAATCAATACCTGGTATATTAACACTGTTTTCCATTAATCCAGTCTGAACCTCTGCCCTTCCTTGAGCATCTCCTGTCCTCGTTTGTGCCTCTGTTTTGTTTTCTTTAGTTTTTCCAGCACCCTCTTCAGTTTCTTCCTGAATGTCAACAGTTTGAATTGCATTGGCAATAGTATCAGCAATCTCATCCAGTTCTGTTGAGCTGAGATTCTCCACATTTACTTGGTGTTTCTCTAGGTCCTTCAAGACATCTTTAATAAGTGTCTCTGGATCACAAAAAACATAAGTGCAAGATTTAGCTGCATACATGAAGCATACGTGCTTGTACCAGTAAATATCTTTCATTTTTCCTAAAAGATACCTTTTCCTTCAAGAAGAGCATCCGTTTTCCAAAGGAGTGCATACACATTCATGCTGCCATCTTTACAGAAAACACGGTATTATAAATGAGTGCTAGAGTTTATGATAAGGTGAATTCATGACAGACACTGGCAGATGTATGCCACTTCAACCCAGCAAGCTGTCCTAAAGAGAGGGGTATAAAACTCACTTTTTCTTCACAAGAGCAGCATTGTTTCCTAGCCTAAACTGACTCAAAATACTGAAGAAAAGGGTTAAGGTAGCTTAACTTTTTTTAGCTACAATGAGAGCGCAAACACTACTGTTTATTAGAGATCAGGTTTCTTTGGTGATTTGCTTTTTGCAAGGTAAATAGCTATATAGAGTTTTGAGGGAAAAAAAGACTCAGATATTTAATCTTTCAAGCAAAAAGCTCCTCTTCAATTAGAAGTGGATATGGATAAATGTCCATTACATACATGGGTATGCAATGGACGAACCTTCTAAATTGTATTGATTTCTCTTGGAAAATATGTATTTTGTCAAAAGTAAACTCTACTGTTTTGGTTTGTCAGCTATAAGCATTTTACCACTCACACTGAAGAAAGAAATGTTAAGATTATGTTCCAGGACAGAAAAAGCAAATGGACTTATATTTAGTATGAAAAAAAACCCAAACAAACCAACAAACAAAAAAACACCAAACCACACCAAAACCCAAAACAACAAAACAACCTTGAAGTGAGAAAAGTTTTGAAGACAAGGAAACTCAAGGACAATGGATATTAAAGATGAGTTAGATGTACATAACAGCTCTTCAGGAAAGTTACTTTTCTGACTGCATATATTGAATATATCCTTCCCTACCATTTTGCATAATTCTGCAAAACTCAGGCTAAGGTCCCTTGGAGCACGAGACACTAAATGTAGGGCTTACTCCAGTATACCCAAACCATTTTCAATCATGCCTCTGTTCTGCTTATTCATGCTGACAGGAATTTAGCATACATATGCATACACATGCAAGCAAGAAAACTCTTTCACATAGGTAATATTGTGTAAGAAGAGGAAGATAAAGACTGCTTTTAAACCTCTGTTGAATGTATTAATTTATGTATAAGCAGTTTGAAGGCAACATCCAATCTATTTTCTTATAGTAACATTCTCTCTGTTAATCCTTGCGGTTTGACATGTTCTTCATCATCTGTAAACAGGATTTTGGAACCATGTTGTCAGCTTTCAGGCTTACATAAAAGTGAACTAAAAAGTAGGTGTGCAAAGGAGAAAACATTACCAGAAAAAGGGATAAAGAGAAGGTTTGTTTTTCACAAGAAAGGAAGAAGAACTAGAGATTAGGAAAGGAGAAGTAGTTAGAGACTTCTGTTCTCTAACAAGAAAGAAGCAGCAGAACATCTGTGATTTTGCAGGGAGACAAGAACACAGGATTATTTGTCATTGGGGAAAAAGAGGCTAAGACCTTAGACATGTCTGGCATCTTTTGGACCCCAGAGTGTTAGCTGCAGAGGTTAGAGCCTGCAGCTGACCATCAGCTTCTCAATGCCATCTCAAAGCAGAGATTAATTTCCTCCAACTCGACCCATAAGTCACCAACTAAATTAATGCTATTTTCCCTAAACTAATTAGCCAGTATAAACCAAGATAATTTAAGTAGCTTAAATAGTAGGTTTACTTGTGTCAAAGAGAGTTTTGGCACTTGGGAAGGTGGTTCTTTGATGCACTTTCCTTTCCAGGCTAAACAGATGCATCCTTCCAACAATCTACCATATTGATATTACAAAATTCTACTGATTTCATTATAAAATTGAGCTGAGGTTATATGCTGTGGACTTTCAAAATACTTAAAAAACCATAATTGCAAACACACTTAAGTGCAACTATCAATAAAAAGATAGGTTAAATCTATAATGCTGCTTTAAACTGTGGCAGCCAACAACGAGTATGGTATCATACTGACATCACAGAGTGCTTTGTACAGGAAAGCAAGTATTCAGTGATTAGAATAAAAGATTTAATTTTACAATTTATGCCAAACTCTCTGGCCAAGATATTTGGAGGCAGCAAAATTAGGACTAAAGTTTGAAGGAAACTGAGTAATGCTTCACAGAAAACTGTGAATACTTTACTTTCCACATTTCCTTGTACTATATCCATCCCCTGTTATGAATCTAATAATATAGTAAAAACATAATGATCAAATGTTTTTGTTTGTGAACACAATTTATAAGAGCAAATTGATCCAAACAGCAATAAAAGTTTTCACTAGACTTGATCAAACTGAGTTCAATAAATGTTTTTGAGAAGTACAACAGCTACCTGGAAGATGGCCATTTGGAGAAGATGTTACTCAGAGCAGCAATGTGGTAAATTAAAGTGTTGGAAATGCCAGCATTGCCAGATTACCGCAGAAGCCTTGCATGTGCTTGTCTATCTTATCTGTTCTTATGTTTTATAGGACTATCAGACAATAATCTGACAGAAAATTCAAACTTATTGAATCAGAGCTAATAAAATCAGCAAAGACAGAGTATGTCAACTCCAAATCAAACCAAAAACTTTTCAACTAAGGCATCAATGTTTGAAGACACATCTTAAAAGATAATTATATTTCAGGACATATAAAGTTCAAAGAGCTATTAATGTAGCACTACTAGATTTTGTTTATTTTGGTTATTTCATAGCCAGCTGCCAAGACCAACCACTGAGCTACTCAACAACATGCAGTCAAATAGTCTTGTCATTTCCATTCTGCTTCATTTTTTCCTAACCAGCATTTCTCTGAACCTATTATCTTAGCCAAGACTTATCTTTCTAGTCCACTTACACAGGTTCTCAGTCAATAACAAAGCAGTCTCAATCTCAAACAAAATGGAAAGGGGGAGCGGGGCATGGAATCACATGAGAAAATTAATAGCCACAGGCCATTCATTCTATAACAAACCTATAGAGGAGCCTTCTGCTCCTCTGATGCAGCTATTCCTGCCCTTGTTAATGCCACCTGGGCAAAGTTCATCAAACAATCTCCTAAATATTTATGTCACTGTTAGTAAAACTTAGGCATTACTTCACTGGCTATGACTGAAGTGGCTCAGATGGATTTAGACTGGCAATATAAGGGTGAATTATTTTTAGCCCAGTGGGCCCATGACACCTCAGGCCATAAAAGGCAGAGATGAAACATACAGATGGGATTGTGATCAAGGGTTGACTTAACAATGGACACTATCACCCAGGTTGTTCATGAATGTGAAAAAGTGGTTAAAGACTCTGTGGTACGGAGGACAATGGCTGAAATACAAATATGGAGAGCCTGGCAGATTGACTATATCACACTCCCACCAACCCGCCAAAGCAAGCGCTGTGTGCTTACCATGGTGAAGGGAACCACTGGATGGCTGGAATTATACACTGTGCCCAGTGCCACAGGCCGGAACACTATCCTGGGCCTCGGGAAACAAGTCTTGTGGCAACATGGCACCCCAGAGAGAACTGAGTCAGACAATGGGACTCATTTCTGGAATAACCTTATAGACATTTGGGCCAAAGAGCATGGCATTGAGTAGGTATATCACATCCCCTACCATGCACCAGTCTCTGAGAAAATTGAAAGGTACACTGGGCTGTTAAAAACTACACTGAGAGCAATGGGTGGTGGGATTTTCAAACATTGGGATACACATTTAGCAAAGACGACCTGGTTAGTCAATACTAGGGGATCTGCCAAAAGGGCTGGCCCAGCCCAACCAGAACTTCTACGTACTGTAGAGGCGGATAAGGTTCCTGTGGTACACATAAAGAATTTCTTCATCGGGGACTGTAGTGACAGGACAAGCGGAAATGGGTTTAAACCTAAACAGGAGAAGTTCAGGTTAGATATAAGGAAGAAGTTCTTTACTGTGAGGGTGGTGAGGCACTGGAACAGGTTGCCCAAACGAGTGGTGAATGCTCCAGCCCTGGCAGTGTTCAAGGCCAGGCTGGACAGAGCCTTGGGGAAACATAGTCTAGGGTGAGGCATCCCTGTCCACGGCAGGAACGTTGGAGCTAGATGATCTTAAGGACCTTTCTAATCCTAACCATTCTATGATTCTATGATGAACATCATGTTTTCAGTACGCTAGGAGGAATTGTTAGCAAAATGTTTGTAACAGCCTTGTGAAATGGAGGTCTACATAAAGAGTCTTGCTAACTTCATGAGGTTACTGAGATAATGTTAATACATGTCCACATTAAATATGGGTGTTTCCACTTCTTGTTATGGCATTTGTCCATGTTTCTATACTATTTGCATATTATTGGATAAGACTGATATCAGTGCAAATATCAGTGCAATATTTAGAAACACCTTTGGGTAATTTAGGGAAATTACAATGAATTTATTAAAATCAGAAAATATTGTTGGAGAAAGACCAAACAGCAGTTGGATACTGTAACGGAACATGATTTCAGCAGCACATGTACTTGCACTTTATACTTCCCCACTGACCCCTTCTAAACAGAATCGGCAATGCTCAGCCATGTTTCAAAGGGCTTGTACTGCAAATCAGATTTCTCCCTTAGCTCCAGCTTCCAAACTGAAGAAGGCAAGTTGCTTTTCACAGCTGCTTGGAACCATGATGATAGTAAAGGCAAGTATATCTTAGACGGTGTATTTTTCAATACCAACTTCACCAGTAGAATTCCCTAGTAGGTAATAATAGCAGCATAGCAAGGGAAAACAGCTTTTTATTGTATAGGATATAAATTGAGTTACATACTTGCTTGACACAACTGCCAAAGCCAGCTTGCCTGACAGCCAAATGGTATGGCAGCAGTAGCTTTGTTAGCAGTTCCACAGAGTGGTATGTCTTCTTATACCATATCACCCTATTGACCACATATTAGCTGTACTTCACAGCTGAGCACCACAGAGATTGATGACCACAGCTTTGCAAGACAGTGGATGCAGAAAAATATCTTTGCACTATAAACATGGAAGTTTGGTATTTTTTGGAAAAAAGAAAACAACAAACAATCTGAATTACTAATTTTATGACCTTTCCAAAGTAACGGAGAAATGTATTCTGCAACATTTGATATACCAACAATGAGGAGACTGGAACAAATCACTTAAAATTGAGCCAAATTCTAAATACAGCTGGTGCAGAAGATGGATTAATGATTCCAGTGTTGCACAGTGACTACAAAGGCAGTACCCACACACATCATGCTACTCTTAGAGGTAATGGTTTCTAAATCTGATAGAAAAATAGCTTCACATTTCCTTCTCTTGTATTTCTCCGTTAGGGTGCCTTGTTAGCTAATTTACCTGCCACTGTTTCGCAGCAATTCTCAGTGCTAATCTGCTTAGTACCTTCTGGATTGTTCTCCCAGTCACGTTCCTGTGTCTGCAGAGAACTGAGCTTGTGTGACTGCACCCCATGCTTTCCAGATTTTCAGCATTTCTGTGGTTTAGAGAGTGCATGAGAGAAACAATCCTCAAGCATATAAAAATCCTGAAGCACCAGAGAGACTGAAGAAAGATTAAAAGCAGAAAGAGATGGCACACGCAGCCTGGCAAATCCAAATCATCATTTCAATGGACAGCATTTGGAACAACAAATATGCTGGGGTCTGTCCTCACTACTTCCTTATGAGACTACTAAGTAGCTCAAAACCAGAAAGGAAACCATATTATTTGCTACTCAAACAATTCGTAATTTAATGTCTATGTAACATTTAAAAGCTAATGCAACAGAAGAAGTTCCTACAGGGCACATTATGTATGTTGAAGTCAAAGTAGCACAACTCAATGAATTGTGAAACATGTTATTCCCTCTAAGTGTTAAGCATTTTTTTCGCTGGTTAGCTCCTACCAGGAAAGGTGAAGTGGAACAGCTGGAGGATAATGAAACCAGCATGTGCCTAGTTTGTTTTGAGTCTAGCAACAAAACTGTCTAACCTGTGCAAGAGACTCACAGTGCCACCTGGATCTGATTTCACATTATAGCTCGTTCCTTGAAACCTATTATCTCTGGGCACCATACCAAGAATGCTTTCACTTCTGTGCATCTTTTAGATTGCAAGCATTATCTTTCCTCTGCTGAAACTCTGATGTTTCTGTGTATTCTGGGATTTTTTTAAAAGAAAAAAACAAAAACAAACGCAAACAAAACAAACAAACAAACAAAACCCCAAACAAAAAAACCCAAGAACAAGGGAAAAAAACCCAACAAACTCCCCAACAAAACAGCAAAACAAACAAAAGAACATTAAACTTTATGGATGGTATTAACTACAGAAGGGATTCAAAGAAACCCTTTTACATATCACCAAAATCCATTGGGATAGTGGTGACTACGCTGTAACAGATGTAACTGCTTGGCAATGGCTGAGGATCCATTCTTTCATTTTCAGGCATTCTGAACTACTGGAATAATGTCAATAGTTAGATTAGTTTAAAGAAACAAAGTGGAAAAGAGTGATTTTCTAAACTCAGTGTGATCCTCATCCATAATGTGAAGACCTATCTTGTCTTACAAAGCAGCACTTAGACTGTATAACAGCATCCCATGAGATGTAACACTTCAACTTAAGTATTTGTCAAAGTATCACATACAAAAGACATCAGGATGTGGCCACTGTTAAACAGCATTACCAAAAAAAAACACACATAAAAATCTAAAAATCCAGCAGAGGCATTGTTTGCTATAGAACATCCAGCCAAAACTAGATGTAACCCCCCATCTTCTTTTATTATTCTGTATCCACCTATGCACATAACTCACAAACTCCTCCCACCTGTGTTCGGCACCAGAATTTATCTCAATGTTAATTTCTATGTCTAATTTTGAATTTTACACATGGTCCTTGGATTTCTAGTTAAATACAGAGAAACTGAAAAAAAAACCCAGGCATTTCTACATTACCTATATATAGTGTGGGATGCCTGCATAAAAACAGATTTGACAGCAAAGATATACCCATAATCATGTGTTGTTGGTAGAATGCTTGAAAATATAACAAGTTACATAAATGCTACATCTTACTGAGTGCCATATATTTCTGCATGCATATGGAAGGTAGGTTGAAGAATGTGGGTAGATGTTTGCAGGGAAAGAGTAGTTAGACTGGTGAACATTATTACTGTATTATGGTAGATATAAATATCCCAATAGTAGGAGATCTATCAGAATGTCCAATTTTACTTTTTTTTTTTTTCTTCCCTCAAAAATTCTTAGTAAACATAAGGGAAACTTTAGATAAGTTAAAAAAAGAAAATATCAACTTTACCATCCACTACACTCAAAGGGTCCTTTGGATTGTCCATGGAAGCAGATTTATGATTCAGCATCTCAGGGGTTGGCCCCATCACTCCAGATGCAGGTCTTGGTTGGATCAGTTTCTTCATTTTAAGATCCTCTGCTTTTCCTTTGGCAAAAGTTCCATCAAAAGGAGTGACTTGTGAAGAGTAGAATTTATCAGCATAAATCTGAGAGCCTTTAGTCCTGCTGTGAGAGCTTTTATCATTGCTTTGTGCTGACAAGTTCTGAGTGATGTATGTGTGCAGCGCAGCCATCAGAGTTTTTTGGTCAAGCTCCATTTCTGACTCTGGCGAGAACTTGTCTGGCTGATGTGGGTTGGAGGCCCTCCCATGGAGACTGTCAGCATGCTGTTGATGGTTCGTTGATGCATGGGACAAAGGAGTTGCTCTTTCTTTGGGTTTTTGCATCATGTAGTACCTGATAGGATCATTATAGATGTAGCTCTGGAGAGAGGATAAGGTGAAAAAAAGGACTGGGTCATTATGACTTTGTAATGATTATTGTTATGCAGCAACAACGGGCATAACCTTTAGTGTTTTACCAACCAGGAAAACAATAACTAGAATCCATAATGTGTATATAGAACACAAACTGCAAACTGCAAAATTTCCTTTAAAGAGACATCATTTTGTACAAATTTTGTAAAACTGCTAATTAAATTATTAAAAAGCAAGAGAAAGAGATTAGAAAGGGAATGATACAATTCAAACTTGATGTTAACTATATCTGCACTATTTCTATTCAGTTGGACAAAATTAAAATTTAGTAGCACCACTTTCCCTTTGCTTTTTACTAGACTTTTTTTTCAGGGTACTTACCAAATGCTAAGAATTTAAATCAACAATGTAATTTTCATTTATTTATCAACAATAATTTTGCTTTCCATATGAACATGTTTATGTATTTTGATAAGAGGCAGTTGATTTTATAACGTTTCTTTAACTCTTGCTTTCCAAGAGGGTTATTCTCCCCCTGATAAATGACTGAAGAGGTCCATTCCATGATTTGTAGATTTATGGCTTATGCAACTTTATTTAAACAAAAACAAAAACAAAACAAACCAAACAAAAAAACACCAACCAAACAAAAAAACTCAGTTGTGATCCACCAACACAAAACTTTTGACTTCTGCAGGTGGTCTTTAACATAGAAACATGTATTGTTAATGCCAAGAAATTGGGCTAGAGTAAGACAGTGTCAAAGAATACAGAGATAGAGATCAAGCATCTTAGCGTATGAAATATTTTAATATCCCCTGGGAACTGTATCAAACAACAGCAATGTAGCTTCGGTTCAGTGCTCCAGCTGCAGGGTATGCACTGCTCTGATCAACGCCTAGAGGGAAGCCAGTTGTCAAAATATAAGTTGAAAGCTGTTTACATACTTAATAGCAAATCCTAGATGTAAAAAACCTACTAGTCTTATGTATTTCTCTCTCAATTTCAATGTCTCTTTTTATGGGATAATTAAGTCTCTAATGATACTCACTCCCTAGAAGAAACTGCAGAGCATGGCATGAAGCAGTCCCAGACACACCAAGCAGTTTACAGAGAATTCACATAAACTGCCATCTGCCTTTCTTATCCCTGTACTCTCTAACCTGCCACCTTTTGGAGGACATTCTGGGCACAAGAACGCTGGAAAGGGACTTTTTGTAAGAGCAAGTAGTAATAGGACAAGGGGGAATAGCTTTAAGCTGGAAGAGGGTAGATACAAATTAGCTATTAGGAAAATTTCCTTTACTCTCAGGGTGGTGCAACACCAGAACAGGTTGCCCAGAGAAGCTGTGGCTGCCCCATCCTTGTAAGCGTTCAAGGCCAGGTTGGACAGGGCTTTGAGCAAGCTGGTCTAGTGGTAGGTGCCCCTGTTCATGGCAGGGGTTTTGAAACTAGGTGATCTTTACCTATCTTCATTTTGAGAAGCTGAACATGACCTGCAAGTGTGTGCTTGCAGCTCAGAAAGCCAACCATATGCTGGGTTGGGTCAAAAGGAGCATGCCAGTAGACTGAAGGAGGTGATTCTCCCCTTCTACTCCCCTCTCATGAGATCCTACCTATAGTACTGCGCTCAGCTCTGGGGCTCTCAACACAAGAGGGACGTGGACCTGCTTGGGGAATTCCAAAGGAGGGTCACGAAGACGATTCAAGGGCTGAAGCACCTCTCTTACGAAGACATGCTGAGGGAGTTGGGGTTGTTCAGCCTGGAGAAGAGAAGGCTCAGGGGATTCTCAGGACATTATAACAGTCTTCCAGTACCTGAAGGTGGCCTACAAGAAGTTGAAGAGGGTCTTCTTTACAAAGGCATTTAGTGATAGAAGGGCTAATGGCTTTAAACTGACAGAGTTTAAATTTAGATGAGGTATGAGGAAGAAATGCTTTACTATGAGGGTGGTGAGACACTGGAAGAGGTTGCCCAGAGATGTGGGTGCCCCATCCCTGGAAGTGTTCAAGGCCAGACTGGATGTGGCTTGGAGCAAGCTGGCCTAGTAGAACGTGTCCGGGAGCACTGGAAATAGGTGATCTTTAAGGTCCCTTCCAGCCCAAACCATCCTATGATTCTGTGACTAGGAAAGGAAGAACAGGGTGCTGGGAAAGTGAGAAACATGACAGAGAAGACGACATTCCCCATTCAGCCATGGAAAGACATTAAGTCAGCTCAATCCATCTTGTGTAACTGTACCCTAATTTGGATCTCTGTCCTGTATGCAGCTGCCTCTTTTGCCTCTAAAGCTTTACTAACAAATCAAGTCCTAGGGTGAGCAAAACTGCTAGAGACTCTGACACAACTTCTGAAACATTAGGGTCAGGAGGTGCGGCTGGCTTTTGATTAGCTATTTAACAAGTCCAAATATCCTTTAACATTAA
Organism: Coracopsis vasa; assembly: GCA_026283785.1. Classification (NCBI taxonomy): domain Eukaryota; kingdom Metazoa; phylum Chordata; class Aves; order Psittaciformes; family Psittacidae; genus Coracopsis; species Coracopsis vasa. Next base: position 13,832 of record JANHGB010042726.1, read on the forward strand.
CAAATCTGTGATTTCCTGCTCTTGCAGACAACAAGCACATCAAGAAATAAAACAAGAAAAAACTCCAGATGATTGTGCGCAAATTGGATATAAGTAAGCGCCATTCCTGGGCTCAGAGCTGCACCTCTATCAGGAAGGGGCAGCCTCTCAGCAGCTTGACAGGTCACACTTCGGGTAAGTAAAGGATGAAATATTACAAGTTCTAATTAAAGTACAGCACTGACAGATCAGCTGTCTTCACAGTGCACTCCCATACCAGTCCATCTGATGTAGCTTAGTCCAACTTAATTAAAGGGGTGTCACAGCTGTATGGCAATCCTCAACTTGGAGGTGAAAAATCCCTTTCCTTACTGGCCATATCTCAAACAAAACATAGCACCAAAAGTATATGTGCCAACTGAAATATACAAGGTGAAATCCAAGTAAAATTGTAGCACGGATAAATGAAACCCTAGACTATGGGTTTGTCTAAGTGGCATGGGAAAAAACATCTATTTTTTACAGAAAAAGATAGGAGAAAAATATATGTAGTTTAGAATCCAATAACAATTTACATCTTAAGTTATGAGCAACAATTACAAAGCACTGTGATAATCTTATTTGAAGTGTTTTTTGCAATCTAACCTCCTGAATATGGAAATTTCTAGTTTGATGTACTTCAAAGTTAAATGGCATAATCCATGGTCAGTAAAAAGAAGACTCTGTAAAATCCCATGTCGGTTCTTTTAGACAAGCTGCTAACATTATAGAGAAGCAGAGAGAAACACGGAGCAGGAAAATTTTAAAAAGAAAATGAGTTTCAGCATTGATTAAAGTGGGTTTAAATAAAATTCTGACAGTAATAGCAAAAAAAAAAAAGAAAAAAAAAGACAAACAATAAATGAAATGTGCAGAACTAAGAAAGAATAATCCAGTTACCACACAGATGGTTTACACTGAATAGAGTTAGAAGAGAAGACCCTATTACCATCAGGAACAAATTACTCTAATAGGTCAGATACTGTTCAATTATCTCATGTCACTTACAGAACATCTTTAAGAAGTACTCTGAATTGCTAAAAAAACTCAGTTAAAATTAAAAAAAAAAATCTTAATTCTCCATCTGCACATGATTTTCCTCTCCATCACCACCTTTCAAATAACCTATCTCAATACTTCACACATTATCGAAAAACCCCACTCACTAACCTTTCTGAATATAGAATTGTTAGGGCAATGTCTTGTATGGTTTAGGTATGTAAGTAACTGACATTTTCTGCATGAAAGTTCACAGAAGGGCATATAAAATTACACCATGCAGAAGCACTGTGCAATAGTCTATGGACCACACATTTTCTTAAAACAAAAACAAAACCAAAAACAAACCCAGGATAAGATACATACAACCGAAGGTACAGATAAATGCTGTTCAATATATCCACTAAGGGGTAGATTGATTTGAATACTTTGCCCAAGTGCAGAAAGAATGAAATTAAGTTGTGAAAAAATACCTCCTTTCTTGAGGATACATTATCTAAATCTTGAAGGCATATAGAGATAACAAAAAACACCTTAGGAATGCACAAAGAAGGAATCTTCCTCGATTTAATTTGCCTTTTTTCTGTTTGATGCATTTTCAGATATTAATTTGTCTGCTACCACCTGCGCTTGGTTGGATCATGGTTCCACCACAGTACTTAATTTACTGTGCCTATCTGAGAGAATGGCAACATGCTCTCTGAAATTAGAAAATAAAACCACAACAAACACTGGAACTGGAACCAGGCCCTTCCTCATCAGTGGTGGGATGAAAGAAAAGTTTCCGAATGCTACCAAAAGTGAAATGATCTCCTACTTTAACTCACTGTGTGGAATGAAAGAAGTCTAGCTTCTACCAGAAGCATTCTAGATACTTTGCTACCCACACATGCTTGCTTCATGCAAACTCACTACATAGAAAATACACATACTCACATGTGAACCCCTAATTAAACAACAGCACAGGTGGCACTGCCTGACTGCTAGATCAAAGTGTGGGCTGTAAATTTGTCACCTCAATTTACCTTTACTTTGAGAAAAATCCAGCCAACATTGAAACTTGAGGGCCTAAGGGGTGTCATGGAGTAAATTACAGTGCAAAAATCCCTGGGATGGAGCTGAGGAGCAGTACATCTGTGTCCTTAGAGCATCACAGCTGAAGTAGCCATTCCCATGCTAACAAAGCCTTCATTCTTTCAGCTGCTGTTCCCATACAGTGCTGCACTACCAGGATGATATCTTAGCAGGCTTCCAGCTATGTTCAAGGTAGCTGAAAAGGGTGGAACATGGCTTTACAAGCCTCTGTGTAACAAAATGTTTCACACTCTGCATCAAATTCAGTGTTAGCTTAATCTGAAAAAAATAACTAAAGCCAATGAAAGAATTAAATTTTCTTAGCAACAGCAGAGCAAAAGCCTTTTCTACCAGCTGATAATGACATTTTCACTTACTACAGAAAATGGCATTATACCATGCAAGAAATCACCGCATAAAAAACCCCACGCACTTGGAAGACTAATTCAGAATCCAGAAAATGGTCAAAAGACCAAACCACTGTCTCCTGCAGTGATGGGATAGCATGATACCCTGGTCTTTTGACAGATTCATGGGCTTAAGGCAACAGGCGCTGTTGTAGTCATCTCATCTGACCTACCATTTCACTAATAATTTTCTGTAACTATCTCCTATTTTCTTTATGAGAATTACAACAGCTTTGAAACCATTTAAGAACTACATCAGAGAAGTAAAGATGGCAAAGATTGTTAATTAACACCCTGTAGTTTGCAGTGTCAAAAGCTTGATCAAGCAAAAGGGGTCCTCAAAGTCTCCTTTGATCAAAACTAGTGATCAATTTGCTTCTTAATTCTGGTTGTGAAACTGAAGCATAACAGGATTGTCTGGAGTCTGACTGTATACCATCCAATAATCTACTGCTGTAATTTCAGCTGACAGAGATTTGATTGTGAGCAGCATATTCTGCCACTCTTAAACAAAATAACTTTCCAAAACAAAAGAAAAAAGAAAGAGGATAAATACATCGGCTTCTTTCATGTATTTAAGAAATTCACTTTTAAGTCTCAATGTTCCCACATATTCTTGATCTCTTTTGGAATGATCTTAGCTGCATGCCTGCCCTTCAACCTTCTCCAACAGATTCTTTACATGAATAATTTTTATTACTAGTTGCTGTTTGTTGTACTGCCGAGGAACTTACTGGCTTTAGTCTTCATAACTAACTGCTTGTTGTTACCTTTGTTTCTGACAAATCTCTATGCTGTGAGTTTAAACAAAGTTTATTTTGGTGTAAAAAGAGTACTGGATCATCTTTCCTCAGCATTCATCATTAGCTCATCATAAACAAAAAATATTAGTTTCACACATCAGGTTCATGATAACCTAACCTGTCTCCACATGTAAAGGATGAAATATATAGAGAAAAAAAGACAGGTAGAGGAACATCAATAACCTGATCAGTGCCAAGGGGCTCCCATGGGTCCCGGTATTGGCAGTACCTGCTTCAGCTGGCTATTGGCTACATGTGAGGATATAGACTTGAGGCAGCTTTATCTCTGTCAAGCTACTGTGTTCAGAAGCTCCCTAACATTACCAACAGGAACCAAAAAGTGACAGTCATCCTCCAGTGGAAGGCAGAAATTGTGCAGCCTGGTGATCAGTGCCAGTAGATATACCAGGGTATTTCAGCTTCCCTTGTCTGAGAACAGTTTGCTCATATGTCAATAAGTCTGTTACTTAAGGTTTCAGTGAATGATGTTTAAACACATTTTCTGTAGGCATATACTGGTATATTGAGCTAACTCATTATCTAAAGATGATTTACACAAAAAAATGAAGATCTTCATCTGCCAAAAGTCAAGCACATTAGCACCAATTCAATATATTTATAACTCTAACATATGAATTTAGAGAGTATTTTTACCCAAAGAAATGCAAGTGAATAGAGATCTGCAGGATCCATGTCTACAACATTGCTTTACAACCCCACTGAAAACAACCAACCATTTGCTGGACAAGTGCTTGAGGTAAGGTGAGGATTTTTCCCCTCATAAAAAATATTTATTGTTGCACTGTCCTGAAATGTTTACACCAGCACACTCACACAGAGATTAGATAAGTTCCAGTTTTTGTGAACTCTATCATTTGATGAATTTGATCTAAAAAAAAATATGGAATAGACTTTAATGTTTGTACCAGCTCCATCATCTTTTATTTACTGAGACCAGTGTACTGAATACAGTGAGTAAGTATTTGGAAGACAAATAGCAAGCTTGAAGGAGAAATAACAGAACCAAAACCTCCTAACTCATGGTATTTGGCAAAAAGGAGTTGATTTTGAAGGGGTTGGGAGGAATCTGAAAGAGAAGCAAATCTTATTGTCCAGTCAGTATTTGAGGATTTAAAACTATCAATCTACGTTTCATCTGAGAATTACTAGAAATTAATTAACTTCAGACTTGACACACATCATTTATAATGTCATCTCTACAGTGCTTTTATCTTCAGATCATTGTAAAAATAATTACTCTTTACAAGATTGCTGTACGATAAGGGAAATTATGATTTCTATGTTAGATATTGGAATTGTGTCAGTACATTGTACATAAACCAATAGGTTGTAGCTAAACATCGGTGTTAGATCTAAGGCTTGAAGAGCACAACACTGGCACTAGAATCTTCACCTGACCTATTTTTAACTCAAAAATATAATCACAGGTCATATTTGATCACCAGACTGTATATTTATGCCACAAACAACTTGATTGTAATTTTACTAGGCTTTGTAGCCATGATTCGGTTAGATCTTTGAATGCATGATACCAGTTCTCCCACTAAAAATTGCTATCTACACCAGATTCATGCAGGATGCCCAACAGGATAGAATTTACAGTGTCTCATTTATATATTTACATTAGAATAGATGTATAACAACTAGGAAATTCCTTTTTTTTCTCCACTGATCTTAAATTGAGTTTAGGCTGACTTGCACCAATACATACATCTGTATTTGGTCAAATGAATTCTATTCTAGTGCTTATGAGATTTTGTTTGTTTTGGTTTTACGTTTTTTTTGGTTTGGTTTTGTTTCTTAAGAGACGTTTAATGTTTCTTTCTTACTGAAAAGAGCCATGGACGGGAGAATGATCCAAAAGATTAAGCATCTTTCCAGGATTTCAGGCTTAACTTTTAGTCTACACTCTACCGAAAAATTATTCCACATCCTCAGAAAAACTATCTAATCTGACTGTGACATAGGGGCATTAGTTATTCTCTACTATATAATGCGCAAGGTAAATAAATACATCAATGCTTGTGAGATGTTCAGATATTACTCTAATGATTGTTGCATAGATATGCCGATAGATGGGCAACTATGTAGCTTCAGGGAGACACTCCTTGATCAATTAGTCCTGATATTTTAATGAATGTGTTTATGCACAGGGTGTATTAAATTTTGCTTACACGTAAACCCACAGATATTAAATATTAAATTTCGCATTTACATTGTCAGAGTTGAAATGCATACATTGCAGACAGGTTTTTGACTTTTCAGCAATCAGACATCAAATTAATTTATGATGATCTTCATTCCATACATTCATTTTAATCAGTGTGAGATAAATAAGGGTCCTGCTTTTTTGAATTAAAGCTTCAGATTAAAGTAAGCAATGACTGTGTAATTTCTTGTTAATCACAGTAACTATCATTTGCAGATAAGAGTACATCTTTGAGCACTTGTGCACTCAGATTTTCTAAAATAAATAATAATCTTTTCTAATAATTATCATACATCCTAGTTCTTTCAGGAGTTCAATTACAACACATCAAACAGCTAATTTTTAACCCAGCAAAAACATGAGTACTCTTCCCTGAATATGAAAGGGAACAACAGGTGGAAGGTTCCCTCTTGTACAAAGGACTAAAATAAAAGTTTTACCAAATGCCTTGTCTAACCTTTGTATCCTTCCAGATTCCAGCAAATTGACTGCCACAAGAGTTTTTACTTTCTCCCCTTTCAGCAGCACTGTATGGTTGATCTAACAACCAGCCGTATGTCTCTGTCACTAACCAGTCACTTTATCTGTTTCTTTTTTCCCTTAATGGTTCTCCAAAGACCTTTGTTAGCAATCTCTTTCATATAAAGATTCTCTTTTTTTTCCCTAAACTCTTTGCTTTAAAATTTAAAAGAATAACTAAGACTTGGGGATTTCCACAATCACAACCTTTACATATAAAGTCTACCTTGAAAATAAATGTAAGTAATTAAAACTTAAAGAAACAAAAAACAGATTAAACTCCCTGAGAACTCTCAGATAATTTTCTCTCTTTCTCTTTACTACATACTAGGGCCTGAATGGCACACAAGCCCGGGGAAGACCTTAGTAGCAGGTAGGACCCAGGTCTGAAAGACCTCAGAAGCCAAATTGAGGGGAGGGAATAACAGCAGTCACACAAATTTTCTAGCTATAAAACCTAAACCATAAAACAGAGACCCCTGCAACAAAAAATGCAGCAGTAACACAAGCATAGCAGGCAACTTCCTTATTCCTATAGCCTCTTCAGAAGATTTCCCACAGGAGCCAACGAAGCACCCAGCCCCAGAATGGAGCTGGGAGATAAGAAAAGAGAGGAAGTGAGTGCTCAGCGATGTGGTGTGGTAGATGTGATTCCTGCATGCTATAGCCATGATTTCTGAAATGAGCCCTGAAATGAACACTAAAATGCAGGACTGTTACCAAAACAGTGCACTTTTGCCAGCCTGATGCATTTACAAATTCACAAATCAGGCTACCAGAAGGCAAGAGAATGATACGTAAAACTGATAGCTAATTCAGTAAAACAGAAACAAGCAATTCCACCTGAGTTATTTTTTTATTTTCTTCTGCTTTGAGTACATTTGGATCACATTTCAAAACCTGTGCTGTGGTGACTAAAACATTATTTTCTTGGACCTATTCAACTGCAGCCATTTGGATTTTTTTAGAAAACTGTAAGATCATTCCTCACTGTCTTGGCTAAGGGCTGGTGAAAAGTAGACAACATGAATATTTGTTTCCATACTGACCACTTTTGCTGCCCTGTTTTTGCTCTGTTGTAACAGCCACTGTGGGCACAGCGATTTTTTCCTTTTTCCACTTCCTTTATTTGAAGATTTCCTCTAGGTTTCCCACATGCCCCTACTATGCTAATGCTCCCACAGAGCTCATCAGCAGGGCTGCCATCAGCAGCAAAGCAAGCAAGCTCTCCTTCTACAGCTTACTGGCTTTAGTAATCTCAGCTATGTACTGTCCCTTCAAACCCAGCAAAACTCTGCCCCTCAGTTTCTGTAGGAATGACAACAGCGTAGTGTTTTTTACAGGGGTTTGGTTTTGTTAGGTTTGATTTTTGTTTTCTTTTTTTTTTTTACTGTTGGGTTTTTTTACCTATAGATTGTTCTAACTGGAGGGGAGAAGAGCTGGGGAATTCACGTGTGATTTGAAGCCTCTAAATTTCTTGCCTCACTAGATAAGATAAACCAAGCTATCTCATTACGCATATGTGCCTGGCTATGTGGTATTTTCCATACTAAGTTCAGGTTTGGCAGAAAAGAATCACAAAGACTGATAATGCAGCATCTTGTGAATGGTAAACCCCTCCTTTGTTGGGTGTGGAGGAGGGATGAAACAAACCCCAAAACCCACTAGCTAATGCTTAAGTAACAAATGCCACCAAGTGCCCATTTTCTGAACAACTCTTTTCAGCTGAACTGAAGTGAAATGGTTCTCTGTAACTGTAATCCTCAGGAAACAGACCCACCAAATCTTCTGATTCACTGCTATTTATCCACTGGCAGAGTTATTATCAACTGGCTAAATTACAGTCTGCAGTAAATACTGCATAAATACTGAGAAAAAATTCTAAGTTAGTGATGAACTTCAAGTGCTTGAAAAATCACTCAAAGAAACTCCTGCTATAAATGGTAGACACGATAGGAATTTTGGTCTATCACATGATATAAGTTCGTTAGTGTTATTTCTCTCACTGTTCTATCAGTCCTTAAGCGGACAGTTATTAGAAGAAAGGAAACAGAAAAAGAGCTGCCTAGTTTAGCTTTTGTCATGTCTTACTTTACAATTTCATCCATAACTGTGTGTGCTGTCTGCTTGGTAATCTTGAAACTCTGTAGTTTTATTCTGATAATACATGTGGAAGATAGTAGGAAAACTAAAGATCAAAAGTTTGTAAAACAGTTCCATTAAAAACAGTTATGTTAAGATACTAGATAACACCTCTGGATATAACAAATATTTTAAAAGCCTCTTAGTCTTCTTTCTCCCTTTTTTTTTTATTCTTGGCCAGAGTCCTTTGATGACAGTTTTGGAATAGATCAGAATCCACTCAGAAAGTCTGGCCTAAAAGCACAAAATTTCTGCAAGATTCAGCTATACTTCATAGGAGGTAAGGTATCAAAGCAACAAGAGTAGTGTTACGTCTCCTACCTCCTGACAGCAAGAATGAAGTGACAGAGGTAAATATATACTTGAAAGAAAATTACTTTTAAGAAGGGCAAAGGCCCAAAAGCTGCACTTATACGTTTAAGTAGGGTAAAGTAGTTCTGTCTTACCTTTATTTTTGATAAGAAAAGTGAAAGAAAGTTTAGAATATAACACCTTGCTACAATTATTTAATATAGGTTCATAATTTATCCATATATAAAATGCAAAAATAAAATATCAAAATTTTGTTCAAGCATGCAATTAAAGTGCATGATAGCCATTTCCAATTTCAGGTGGTATGACCATATCAAATGCAGCTCTTGTGTTTCTTTCCTTCCTACTTCTCAAATTGTGAAATTTTACAGCTTTTTTCTGCTTCCTGCACTAGCAAAGTCCTGGTTTCTCTTTCATTTAAATGTTTTATTACATTTATGAATCAAGGTATAAATATGGTGTCCTTTCTTTTTAAAGAATATCAGTTGCATTTGATTTGCAGAGGATAGGGAAACATCTGCAGGATCATTTAAAGTTTATGACTAATTACTAAAGATAATTTTCTTTTTTAAAAAAATTTTAAATGATAGGTACCACATCTGACTCAAAGGCTGCTGTTTCAAAATGCTCCTTAGTAAATAGAAGTGTACAGTCTGCCCTTATACGTGCTTCATTTCCAGATTTTCTCCTTTATCCCACTCCCCCAGGCTTCAGAGTACCAATCTCCATGGCAACACTCGATAAGGTTGGTGGGTGGTGTTATCACAGCAGGCTTCCCCACAGAAGGTCTCAGCCATATGGATTATTTATGAACTTGCATGACACCACCAGACCCACTGAAATACTTCTTGAGCAAGTTTTCTTGTCTCTGAAAGCCAGCGATTCAAAGCAGGGCATCCTTACTGCAGTCAGCACCCATTAGTAGAGAGTGGGGAAGAACCATGAAGGTGGTCACTCATCCATCCCCAAAGCCTCCTTGCCACTGCCTGCAAGTTTCTCCTACCCCAGATAAACACCTAATGACAAATACCATAAATCATGAGTACTATATACGGCAGTCAGGGAAACTGGAAACTTGTGGCTTCTGACAAGGTTAACATTTCAGTTATACGATGACTAAATAGTTGATACAACTGATAGTGCTGTTGGGAGTTGCTGTTGCAGATACACTGCAGTATATGTGTATCTGAATTACTTTGTGGAAAAAAAACAGCAGTCTGGCTTTGACACTATATTTTCTTTGCCTGATTCTTTTCCTGATTTTTTTTTTTTCCAGCTAAGGTTGTTGCATTTACACTGTATTGACACAAATAGCACATACCAATTTCTCTAAAGGATTGCTGTAATAGAAGCCTATTTCTTTAAAATAATAGAGTGCTCTAGTTAAATACATTTTTTGAGCAAAAACTATATGGCTATAAGGGCCTGTCATATGCAACCCCTTCATCTAATAATTTTTATAAATTTCTCAAGTTCCATCTTAAAGCAAGATAGATTTTTCTCTAGGAAAGAAAAAAAGTGGTTCAGTTCTCACACAGACATTTGTGTGGGTCTTTTAACATAGCAAACACTGAAGATGTAATGGTTGTGACTTAACTTCCTAGCTATCTATATATTTAAAATGTATATATATGAATTTCAACTGGTCACAATAGGCTTCCTTTACAATCAATAAGAAATAGGAAATGCTGAGGCACAATTCATCAGACCCATTATCAAAATCTTCTCAAGTATTATATTACTTGTACTCTAAGCACCAGAAACACCAGAAAAATTCATAAGGTAGTTCAGCCAGCTTTTTGGAGAGGAACAGTTCAGATACCATAAGAAGGGCTTCAGATCAGCCAGTGAAGATGTAAGCACCTCTATCCCACTTTTCCTCCTTCATCATATACAGTCAATCTCTAATTAAGGTAAAATGCTCCAGATTAGAAGAGCCCTATCATTTACAACGCTGAAGCTGACTCAACTCATTTGGAGAGAAGTTGGTTAGACCAGGTATGATAATCAACTGGAGGAGGCAGCAAGAAACAATATCCAGTCTTGATACAGAAAGGAAAATTGAAAAATAAGGAGAATTCAGAGAAACAGGAAGTCAGAATCACAGAACGTAGCAACCACATTAACAATACTACCTTGACAGAAGCTTTCTCATTTGTCTTCCTTGGATACAAATTTGTAGCTGCAGACTGGGAGAGAATACCAAGATATTTAAGATATTGCTGAAGAGAATTGGCCAAGTTCACATCATTTTCCAGATTGTAATTTCTTTCATTATCTGCATTCTGTCCCAAAGTCCTGCACAGCAAAAGCAAGAAAAAGAAAGTTACCAGCCTGTACAATGTACAAAGTGCCCAAACAAAAAGGCACTGCAAAACACTGAAGCTAGCTTCATACATAAGAAAAAAGTTGCTCAATATCTTAGCAACCACAGAAGTATAGAATATTCAGTGTTTCAGCAAAAGCAGTCAAAAATCTTGCACTATTAACAATTTATTGCAGGAATCAAAGTTAATGATCTAACAGTAAATCAAATAAAATGCCTACATCAAGGCAAAGCCATATTCGGAAGAAAAGAAAATGCTTGTAAAAAGAAAATATGCATGATTAAATTGCACACCCAAAGAAAAATGAGATGATTCTAAGATTTTAAAAAATTGCTGGATGATGATGAAATTCAACATCAATTTGGCCCTGCACCAATTTACAGAATACAGTGAGACTACTGGATGTGCAGAAATAACTAAGATAGTCAGCTTCAGCAAAAAGCTTAAAAAAGGAATAATGAGGTGGAACAAGTGTGTCTTCTGATCTTCTCATGTGTCTGGGATTCACAGAATAGCAGGGTTTCCTGAGTGATTTAAACAGATCTTGGTGACGTTTGCAAAGAAAAGCTAAAAATGTGATTAAACAACAGCAGTGTAGAGGTGTTTATATACGATTCATTGTGTGCAATGAATCTGAATTATTGCTGGCTCTCCTCATCTATCTCAACAACATGTCAATGATGATGATAATTTAAATGTCAACACTAGTAACTATTTCATTCCTTGTGCACTAAAGCAGAGAGAGGGTTCCCAATCTGCTTCTTTCCCTGTGAATGACATAGCATTTTGACTGGAATCACCTTTTTAGTGTCACCATTTCCTATCAATATGCCCACACACCTCTTCAGTGATGAACAATTTCTGGCGGAAGATATATCCAGCTCAGGGAGACAAGACAGCATTTGACTTTCAACATCTCCATTCCACTGTAAGTAAAATTTTATTCTACCAGCCCATGTCATGGTGCTTCTGTAGGGCCACAGCTTGAGAGAGTACCATTATGTCATTTTCCAAATCTTAGACTTAATTACATTACTTTATGCACAAAGAAACAGACTTCCTTGCATGCTCACAGTTGTATCAAATGCTTATCCTGACTAATTTAATACCAATAAATGTAATTAATAATCTAATTTACTGTAGTGGAATTGCCCTGACCCAGGTACAGGACCTTGCACTTGGCCTTGCTAATCTTCATGAGGTTTATGCAGGCCCACCTCTCCAGCCTGTCAGGTCCCTCCGGATGGCATTCCTTCCATGCAGTGTGTTGACTGCAGCACACAGCTTGGTGTATCCCACTGTCCATGCTGCTGACAAAGATGTTAAACAGCTCGGGTCCCAATACTGATCCCTGTGGAATGTCAAGCTATTTATTTCAGAGCTCTAAATTCTGCCTTATGATGGAGGGTTGACATGCAGGTAACATTATCCACCTCCTTTTCAATTTAAAGCCAGACTAAAACTGTTCTGCAGTTTTAGAAAGAGCTGGGCAGTATGCTTTCTGCTTCAATAGAGATGAACTAATCCAAAGTGGCTCTCATCATAGAAGGCATCCCAGTTTCAAACGCTCATCTTTAATTCATCAATTAATTCCATCACCTATCTTCACATTTCTTCACTAACTTTGAAAAGAAAGGAAAAATGGAAATACCAGACCACATTCTGCCCCAAAGATTTCCAATGGGAACTGAATGCACAGATAAAAGACAGTATTTAAGTTAGCTTTTGAAGCCATTATTTACAGTACATAATCACTCATACTGGTGGTAGAAGCAAAATCAGGGGTCTAAGATTTGTCATGTCTCTTATGACGACAGTAATTGCACTCAAATTGTATTTAAATTTCACATTAGAGGGAATATTTTATGGTACAAAATTATAAACTATTAAAATGTAAAAGTCTAACAAAGCATTAGATTTCTTTCAATGACAACCTTAATAAAATCCTATGAATACATCTGAAAGATTTGAAAAAGATTTTGTAGTTCATCAATATATCACTGTTGTTCACCCTTTTAACACAGAAAGTAAAATATGTTAAATGAGCTATTATTGCAAGTGAATTAAAATATTGCTTTTAAATTTCACAAAGTGATATTGGAAAATGGATGAAAGACAAATACATAAAAGCTAAGTAGGAGAAATGACTGTCAGCTGAATTCTTGTTGTGCACTTATTTGGAAGTATTTTCAGTTTTAATTTATTCTGAAAAAGGACTTTGCATATACAACGAACTTTAGGGTATAAAGACAATAGCATATATAATTATTTACCCACAGAAATAAATCCGTATTTCCTACAAGAAACAGTTCTTTAGAAGCTTTTTTGTGGAAATGTCTAAATCACTGCACCTCGGATATTTCTAGAATGTTCTAAATTAATAGATACCACAATTTTAGGGAAAAAAAAAAATCTCCCTTTTAAATGCTCTAAGAATCTTATTACTGACTTAATTATGGGTTTATTACAGAAATAATGCTATAACCCATTTCATACATTGAAGTTTTCTATAAATGCTTGTGGTTTTGCCTAATTGCCCCAGTGAACACAACTGACATTTATTCCCTGTGTACAGAAAGGACTTTTTTTCTTTATCTTGGATACTCTTTCAAGACTGGGGTCTTTTTTGAAATTTAATAAGGGCCCAGAAACTACCATGTACACTCCAGTTAGCCACCAAAGAAAGAACTTTCATCTTGAAATCAAGCTCCCAGTTTCAGCATTTTTTTAAGATGAAATCCATGTCTTCTGTTTCATCAGATTTCATATGCACTAATTTAGCTTAAGTCAATTTACCTTTCAAGTGTCTGAGTCTATTTTCTTGCTCTCACTAGCTCTGTAGGGATTAATGACTCATTAGTGTGACTTCATATTGTCTTATTACACACGTGACCCTTAATAAAAGGCCTTCCTGCCACAATGTTTCTTTGATAATTAGATACCTACTACACTAAGTTGCTTTTTTTAATTATTTCATTATTTTCTGATAAGATTTTTAGCAAGCTCATTGAGCACACTAAGGATAGCTTGATCAGAATCTACAGGATGCCAGAGAAAAACTTCCTACTGTTCTCTGACCTATGGAACATATTGCAAATGGACAACCAGAAAAATCAATTAATGCTTTAAACTGTTGGCACATAAGATAACGCTTTCAGAAGCACAGCTTGGTAAATTCAGAAAATCTATCCACAAGAGAAACTGCTATAAGTGGAACATATTTGAAATTCTGATGTCCCTAAAGTGTCAATACAAAAAATTGGCTTGGGATTTTTTTTTTTTTTAATGTATAGTTCCAGATAAAAATGCAAAGCAGCTCAAACCTGATCACAACAGCAGATCCTAAAATTGATCATCTGTTCTCAGTTTAAAACCTAAATTATATCTTCTTATACATTATATTTTTATGCAACTACGAATCTGGAACAGTGCAGAATGCAGCCTTGATCTCATGGAAATCTGGCCTATTTTATCTTACTCTCATGAATAAAATTTTAGATACGCTCATTAGAAAAAAAATTTAAAAAAATCAACCCCAAAAGATATTCAAAATAATTTCTGATACCATGTACAGAGAGTAATCCATACAGATGCATTTTGTGTATCTAAGCAGTGAAAACACATTTATGGATTCAACCGCATTGTTATCACCTTTATGATAATCTATAGACCAACATCTTCTTTAGAAGTTAAGTTTCTACCTTACTGCGCTCCTGAAACATACTGTACTGTGATTTTAAGGGATGCTTTTGAACCAGCAAATATGTGAAATACAGGGTCAAATTCTGTGAATTAAATCAAAACAAACTAAGGCAAGCAGCTGAAGCCACTGGGCACTATTAATTACACAGCTTATTTATCTCCATGAAAAGACAATCTAGAACAGAAATGGTTCTGCAGTATATATGCAAACCATATACTGTGGTATAATATGAAGATTTAAAGTCGAATATTCAATATCTTCCCCATCAAGGCTAGAAAATCAATCTTCGTCCCACTATGAAGAAAGTTTTCTAACAAAAAGCATTTTCTTTCACTTTCTCTAATTTTGAGATTTCATTTCTTAAAATAATGTAGGAGAAAGCAGAATTTACCGTTTATAACATTCCTAAAATTTTATGCATTTTAAAATTTCCTTCTGGGGTTTGTGTGGTTGGGTTGCACTTAAAAGCCTGTAGGATGGAATAAACCATGTAAACCAGTATATTCATGCGTGTATGTATGTCGTCTTCTATATATGAAGATGACATAATTGCAGGTCCTACCTCCATATCACTCTACAGAATTACAGATGGTATGTCTCTTGCCACCAATAACTGCTAAGTCACCCCACCGTATCTTTCAAGCCTACGAGGAAAATGGCTTCTATAATACAAAGAATATATAGAAATGTCCTTACATTTTTTCTGTCATGGGAACTTGCATGAATTTCTCCTTTCCGGACAAATTTTGCAACTAAAGCTGAGAATATATGGACTTCAAATCAATTACAGCTATGTTTTGGAAGAATATGAGTTTGAATATGTAATTAGTTGCTCAGAATGTCATTCAACATTTTTTGTTGTCTTGTTCCAGAATAAAATCTCTTGTGGATAAGCTACTGTAGAAGTCTGCCTTTTTTAGCCAGTCATACAAAGGGGTGGCTGACCTGACAACTAGACACTGCATAAACTCGATAAAAGACCTGATGTTTTGAATTCTGGCACCTAAATTAACACTGGAAGGCACATTTTCTTAATGAGGGATTTCAATCGTTCTGTCTACTGTTTTTCTGCTGGTGTTTTCAGTGCTGTTGTATGACTGGTTTCCCTTTATGATATAGATAGTGGGTTTGGTGGTGTGTTTAATTCAGCTTCAGTGTCAATCTATTTCTTGTCATCTTCAAACCCTTCCAAAAGTCACTCAGGCAAAAAATACTATAGATGACTTACCTTCCTGTGTCAGATCCTTCAGATGCAAACATATCAGGGTGTCTGTTGTGGATTTTGTGAATGCTTGAGAGTTCCTGGCCAATAACATGCTGAGTATAATCATCTTTCCAGGTAAAACCTGATAAATAATAAAACAAACAAACAAAAATAAGCAAATCCACTATTTAATAACTTGAAATGTTGGCAAAAAATGTGTGCTATATGAAAAATATATTAAAAATGAAAAGAAAAATGAAGATTTGTTCAATTGGAATCAAAGAGTGAACTACAGATTCTTCTCTTCTGTACAAAATCCTGTTAATCAAACTTTCCTAACAAGGGAACGAAGACTGTAGATTATGTTAGGAGATTTTGAAACTTTACTTTTAGCAGAATTTTAGATAGTTACAAACAAGCTTTAATAGATTTAAAAAAAAAAAAAAAAAAAGGTTACTTTAGACAGCTATGGAAGAGCCATCTCACTAGCTGGTATCTGTTGAAACGCTACTTCACCACTTCCCCATTCACAGCACACTGTCCCTTCCCTGTTTTCTCCATGAAACTATACTTTTAGAACATTAAAGAGCTAGTACTGCAGTGGAAATAAGTATTTTCAGGTTCAGTGTAACATATGTGGAGGTCAATTTACATTATCTTTATACTTAAATGTTGTGACAAAGAACTTTACAACAAGGGG
The DNA here is from genome assembly GCA_026283785.1 of Coracopsis vasa. Taxonomy (NCBI): domain Eukaryota; kingdom Metazoa; phylum Chordata; class Aves; order Psittaciformes; family Psittacidae; genus Coracopsis; species Coracopsis vasa. Next base: position 30,270 of record JANHGB010042726.1, read on the forward strand.
GAAGTGCAACTATGAAGGCAAATTCCAGTGATTACTCATTAATTACATGCACTGCCAATCTCACGGTAATTATACTTGAAATAATGATATAACTCCAAACATAGTTGTTACCCGATTTGTAGATTTTAGATGTTACACTAATGACTTATCTCACAGAACTTGCCCATGCAATAATCATCTGTAATTATCTAATAACTAAATATCATGTAATTGAAGAGAATTTCTGGGTTTATGCCATGCACAATAAACCATCACAAACCCCTCAAATGAATACTGACAAAAGTTTCAGACATGGTTAACCTGCTAATATTTTGCTGTAAGAAACCATCTAAAGAAAAACCCTCTCTAGCACCACATGGAAGGTAACATATTTACTGTGATTGTGGTGAGGCACACAATTAAAGAAGTCCAGTCTAGGAAGTATTCAAACTGTTCTGTTGTCTGGGATTGAGACAAGTTTTAGGAAATAAAGCCCCCATTTGGGCAAGATTTAGGTGGACTGCATCCCAAATGTCCTTTTTTATTTCACCCATTAATAATAATAATAATAATAATAATAAATAATATAGGACTCATGTCAGCATGCAAGAAGGCTTTAACAAAAAAGCTCTCTGATACCTCCCCAACACTCTGCCTTTGCTCCTTCTTTCTTCTTTTCTTATATAAAAGGTTACTTAAGTTTATTGAGGAAACACTTTACCTGAAGTCAGGTTAGATGCTAATGGCTACAGTAAATGACTCCAGCCTCTTGGGAAGGGGAAGAATCTCTATCTCTGTCTAATCTGGTTTTAGTTCTGATTCATCCTTTTCAAATGCAAATCTCACCTTTTCAAATGTGTCGTGTAAGTAGATGGATTCAAATAATTTCACAAATCTCAATCTAAGGCTGCTCAGAGCATGTTCTTATGTGAATACACAAAAATGAGTCACCATGGAGCTACTATTATTTTGGTGTAGTGTTATTACAGTGATTTTTACATGAAAGTTTTCATATATATATATGTATGTTTGAGCTTACTTCTCTGTTGCCTAGCATTACATTTCTGTTTGTTTTATAAATTCATGCAGAAGAAAAAACTAAGACAACATTCCAGTTTAGACGAATGTGCTACAAAAAAAACGTTCAGCTAAAACATATATATATTTGTCATTAGCAGTCATAAAACTATTAATTTATCAACTATGTGTCCAAAATCACTAGTTTCACTTTGTAATTCTAAGCCAATACTAGCTCTATAAAAGCCTAAATAATGCAGACTAAATAACATAAACTTTGAAGAAAAATACACAGAACAACTCTGTGTGGCATTAAAGGAGAGTAAATAGGTGAAAGAAAAACAGAATACTTTTTATAGAGCTAAAGAAACTGGAGTTAGGGGAATATGCCTTCTCAACTGTATCTCTTAGCACTTCTACCTCACATAAGAGTTAGAACAAGACATGGATGAAAAATGCAAATTTTAACTAATTCAAAAACCCCCTTGTCAATAAGTTAATATTGCTGTTTCTTATGCAACTATCTCAGGAACTGCAACATGTCTAAAGCTAACCTTATGCCAATCATTTTCCGGCATTGTTTCAGTTTCAAAAAAATCTCTCCCACACACTGAGCTCAATAAAGCAGCACTTTCAAGAACCATAATGCCACGCTGACAGCTGCAATCAAAATTAAAGTTGAGAAGGAGCATATGACGCCTTATGGCGACTTCCCGTTCCCTTTGTCCCTGCCGTCACACCTAGTGCCAGCTCCTGCCTCACCACCCAATTATTACGATTTGTCTCCACTGGCTGAGCAGAATAACAGCAGTGCTCTTGTACACACATTACTTCCATGTCACTAACAGGGAACCGTACAGGGGGATGCCCAACCACTGATTAACAATCCCCCCTGCTGCAGGTCTGCCCAGGACCTGCATTTCCCAACTGTGAATTCCCACAGATGCACAATGCCAAGGAAAGGCACAATGAGTCCTGTAGACACTGGAGTGACGCAAATACTATGACAACAGCAGCAGCAGATAGAAAATTGCTCTCAGTTGAATAACACTGATAGTTGTGATACCCCATGAAAAACAGCCTTTGGTATAAAATTTCTCCACAAAAAGTAGTACTTTTCACTGGTGTCAGAGCCCAAGGTTTTATTTTATTTTTTTTTAATTTTAATTGAAGTTCCATAACCTAAATGTATTTGAAAAGGGAATGCTGGTGTACAGACAGTGAAGGCAAGACATTAATCACAGCATAATCAGCATGGTCAGGATTGGAAGGGACCTTACAGACCATCTAGTTCAATCCCCCCTAACTTGCACATCAAAATCAAACAAGGTGCTCCAGATACAATGTGGTCTTTCCCTGTTATCATCAAGTATCTCCCTGGATCTTTAATTTTCACAGCACAATTTATTATTAAGGGTTCCACAACACAATTCATAATTAAAAATTAATCACTCCAGGTTGGATGGGGCTTTGAGCAACCTGGTCTAGTGGAAGGTGTCCCTGCCCATAGCAGGAGGAGTTGGAAGTAGATGATTTGTAAGGTTTCTTCCACCCCAAACCATTCTGTAATTGATTATTATTACCCACAACTTCAAAAATAATAATGAAATTATTATTGTTTACATTCACATTATGTTCAAAACTTAGCTACAACACTTAGCTGTTAACTGTCAACAGAGAGAATAAGTCTAAGAATTATTTTATTAATCCAAATCAAGTCAAAACAAGTCAAAAAAGCAGTGTAAATAGTGAAGAAAACCATTTCCACAGATTCACACTGGTGAGGATATTAGCTTCAGTCTCCAAAATTGAAGTCAAACTTGTTTTCACATTTATCACACAATTTCACTTTTAACCTGCTTAACTGGCTTTGTTGCTATACCAATTATTGAAAAATAAGAAAAATTCAAATACATATTTCCTTCTCTCGGCTATTCATTTTTTCTAATTCTTTGGCATTCTTTCCCGTGGTTTTGACTCTGGCTTTCATCTTAGAGAAACTTGATGCCTCTCCAAATATACCTGACCACATCTTTAATGCATGTAAATTACATGAGCAACTGTTGAAAACATTAATCTGCTACTTCTCTGTCTCAACTTAGTCTAGTTCAGAATTATTCATACAAATAATCTTCACCCCCTCTGAAGGCCCAAGCAAGAAAAACAACAGCTTTTTAACTTTGCAAAGGAATTATTGTGTGAATCAGCAGAACCCAATTTAAGTCCCTCAAAGAAACAACAGTTCTCACTGCCCAAAGCTATGGCCATGCAAATCTTCCTGCTCATACTCCCAACCCTTTTCCCAGCTAGCCTGGCTAAGGCAACATGGGGCTATGCAGGCAAGTCCAGCAAAACCTGCATCTGCTTGGATAACACTGCGAGACTTTTCCAGCTCTTGTGATAATTAAAGTCCAAAATGACTAGTTCTACTTCAATATATTAGCCACAAAATCATTTTTACATATCAAGCTCATTCAAAGCAGAAGAGGATTATTTTTTACTGGGAGAAACCTATATGCCAAAACTTGATCCTTGTTTGTCAGGAAAACCCCTAAATAAAGACCAAAAAACCTCAGAAGTATTCAGTCTTGAAACCAAAACATGTTACTATTTTTGAGTTGTGACATAATCTTTCCCACAGTTTTTGGTAAAGTTATCCATTTTGTCCCTACACAGGGTTTTTCTCTGAGCTTCCTTCAACTACTACTTCATTGCAGCCAGGAAGCTCTCAGTTGTAGAGCTCAGAGACTTTCATCCCCCATGCCATGTGTTGCAAATTGTTAATGACTACTTTAGCTGTCAGAACGTCTGCAGAATGGGGAATGATTGGCTTTCTTCCCTATTTTCACAGCAGACAGGTCAATGTATGCCTTTCTGCAGGATGCTCTTCTGCATTCTCTAGAGGAGCTACACTTGCTCTCATCCCAGACCTCCATTTTCAGAGCTCAAGGACATGCCCAATAATGTTCATGCATTTCAGTACTGGTTAAGTCAAAATTGCAGCTTTAATGCTGAGTTTGCTGTGTGCATAACAAAATTCTTTCAATTGATATATTTTCTACCTAAGAATGCAGCCAAAAGGTAAAATCCTGATGTTTCATCTTAGAAGAAAAAAATAAAAAAATCAAACCAACCTTGACCTTCTGAAAGCAATTTTGCAATACAACTTGAGATGGCAAAAATTGTAATGGAGAAGTTAAACCCACCTCTACAACCTTTTAATGTCCCTGCATCTTTGGCTTGGAATATTCATTTGTTCTGAAGATCATGACTAAAGGCAGTTTCTACAAAATCAGAAGAAAATCTACCAAGGTAGTTTTGCACTACACTTTCATGAAAACTCAAATTAAATTTGTTTGCTCTGGTCAAACATTGTGTTGTCTTCTGTATGAAAAGGAATTCTAATACAGACTATTTGAAGAAACGACTGGCAGTTGTAAGCAGTCATCACCGCTCTTGCTCATTCCAGTAAGAACTGTAGTCATCCTCTCCTTGAAGTTGTCAGAGTCTTTGCTGTTTCCTTCCCTTTTCCACAGCATTCCTCAACAGCAGTGTTGAGTACCAGATTTGCATTGGTTTGTTGCCCTCTTTTGGAGCTTCTAGTGGGGTCTTTATAATGTGCAAGCATTTTAGTCATTGCATTCAGCAGCGATTCACTCATGCTCACAGGCAAAGCTCCTCCATTTGAATGAACAGATGAAAGGGCTGCCTAAGGATTATGGTTTCAAATTTTCATATATTGTTTTATTATACATAAAAGTGATAATCTCCATAGAATTAAATTACCAGCATGATCTGCTTACAACCCTGATTTTAATTTACTCTAAGTAACTATCCCAGAAGGTGGAGGGAAGGCTTTTCTCTTCAGTATTTTTAGGAATTTGTATTATTTGAAAAAGCCAAATGAGTGCTTCATTTGCCAAGGAGATTATAGAATGCTCCCACAGGACTCAGTATGCAATGTTTCTTTACCTTTATTTCAGCTTTTGTAGATAGCTACAAATAATAGGTTTGCACAAGAGAAAGTTTCTCAGTGTTACATAAGATTTTTCTGCCACTCTGGGGCTGAGAATAATGGAAGAATAATATGGTAATGCAAAATATATCATCTAACTTCCAACTAGAATAGGCTACTTTCCAGAGACTAGAGCAGAAAAGATACACAAAAAAGACTTCCCAAATTCTTGAGATAAATATCATGCCATTCACCACCATATACAATCTTTTTCACAAATTGATGACCCTCAACCTGAAAGCAGATGGTTCCTTTCACAGAAATGCTTTTCAGGAAGGAAGATACGCAAAAGAGGGCTTCTCACATGGTTTCAACTTCATATTAATGTTCAACCTTAATTTAACTCATGTTCAATTACATCTTTAACTTGCATGGCTTTCTGCAGTGTCAAGGCTGTGACATATTTATAATAAAAAGAACAGTCAAATTAATATATGGCGAGTAAAGGTGCACTTTCTTTTCCTCCATTTCCTTCTGAGCCTGGACTATGCACAGGCATTTCCTTGGTGCTGTCAGTTCAAGGAGTTTTCATGAACTTAAGTAAATATTCACATGCATCCAAAATGGTGATACTAAAATAAAGATGAGACTGCTTTGCTTCTTTCACCGAGCTTTGAACCCACATGTGTTAGCTGACAATCACATCAAAGTGCATGTGACTATTACAGATTTAACCCAAAACCCCTGACATTGCTTCTACACTGCAAAACAGGTCTCCTTACTACATTATTCCTCTGCAATCTCCTTTTAGAATTGGTGATCTTTCCATGTCTGTAAAAATCTCTTTAATTTTTTTGTTCCCCTCTCCTTCCTTTTCTGTCTTCTTCCTTTCCAAGATGTTTTACACCATTCAAAACTTTCATTCATTCATCTCAAATGCAGGACCTCTTTAGTATGCAGAAATTGGTTGCAATGCTAGACTGTATAATGCTCAGAATGAAGATATTGTCCAAATAGTATTTAACAATGCATACAAAATCAGCAGGTCTTCCTTCTCACATTACTTTATCCATTTCATTTCATGCTAACAGTAGGATGACAGCCTTATTGTCAGGAAATATATAGCTCCTGGGAAAGGACTTTTGAAGTGCCTTCAGTCCAGGAATTAAAATATCACCGGTAATAAGGTACATTTGGTCAGAAATGTCCTGGCACTTAAATAAGTATAGAAAATTAAGTGGACATACAGGTTACATATATTCTAGCAAATCCATCCCAGATCTACAGCTCTTCATGTATTTTTAAATGCCTATGAGCATTACAATTCTTTCAGCTTCATATAGTGGTTCTCACCCCCATTTTATGTAACTGCTGAACTCCTATTGATGTTCATGAAAAATCAGTTTTCAGCTGTCAGAGAAGTACTTTCAATTGCACATGCAAAGTCAATATACAGGAGTGCCAAAGAGGACAGTACAGCAGAGGCTGCAGATGCATTTGCATCTCCATATTTGGTTCTGAACTTAAGTCTTTAAGACTGCTGTACAGACCATTGTATCAGCAGTGTGGAGGAAACATCAGAGTGAGTCAGAACAAAGGCTTCTGCAGGATATTCACAGTATATTGCACAGGAAAACCAGATATATTTGAAACCCTTTCTCTAGCAAGGGTCTTCAGTCTCCTACTCACCATGATCTGTCCTGCATCAAAACCAATGCAATTTAAAACAGGAAAAAGGTGTTTTGTTTTGTTTTGCTTTTCTTCCTTTTAAATGATAAGTGAAAAGTCTCTATCTAGTTTGTGTGGAACCATACCCTCCATTTTCCACTTGTAAACCACATCTCTTGGACTGTAAATTCCTCCAGGAAGAGGCCATATATTGTGTAAATTTGTACAGTTTCTTTATACAGCAATAACAACAACAATAATTATTATTGTTGCTATTATTATTAATAAAAGAACAGCAGATGCAGAAGTTAAGGTTCCCTTAGGAAACTTGCAAAGATCTTGGTGGCTGAAAGCTGGGAGTTTTCCAGGGAAATGTTAGCCAAGTCAATTTGCCTGGAGCAAGGATGAACAATCTGCAGGTCACACTTCTACCCAAAAAAACTGATTAGTGATCCTCAGGTTTCATTTTGAATTCACCCCGTGTACAGAAAACACACACTGTGAATTTGTGAAAGGCAAAGCAGCATTTTCAGCTGAAGGAATATTTGAATTATCTTTTTTCTTATTCTCTTGTGCACATAAACTTTTGGGGTTTTGACCTTCCAACAACTGCAACAGAGGATGTAATACACTTTACTGTATATTGCATGACAGACAATTTTTTTTCATGTAAGCATTTTTAGTCTTTGCATCTCAGTGTTGACAAGCTGATTACAATTAACAAATTACTGAAGGCTCTGATCGATGGATCAGATGGACAGGCTGGATCGACGGGCTGTGGCCAGTGGAATGAGGTTCAACAAGTCAGTGCCGCGTCCTTCATCTGAGCCACAACAACCCCATGCAAAACTACAGGCTTGGGGAAGAGTGGCTGGAAAGCCGTCTGATGGAAAAGGACCCGGGGGTGCTGGTCATCCAGCTAGCTGAATATGACCCAGCTTGTGCCCAGGTGGTCAAGAAGGCCAACAGCATTGTGGCCTGTATCAGCAACAGTGTGGCCAGCAGGGACACGGCAGTGATCATCGCCCTGTACTTGGCACTGATGAGGCGACACCTTGAATACTGTGCTCAGTTCTGGGCCCCTCATTACAAAGACAATATTGAGGTGCTGGAGCGGGCCCAGAAAAGGGCAACAAAGCTGGCGAAGGGTCTGGAGAACGAGTCTTATGAGGAACAGCTGAGGGACCTGGGGTTGTTTAGTCTGGAGAGGAGAGGGCTCAGGGAGAACCTTATCACTGTCTACAACTACCTGAATGGAGGTTGTAGTGAGGTGGGGATCAGTCTCTTCTCCTAAGTAACAAGCGATAGGACAAGAGGAAATGGCCTCAAGCTGCACCAGGGGAGGTTTAGATTGGATATTAGGAAAAATTTCCTAACAGGGAGGGTGATCAGGTATTGGAACAGGCTGCCCAGGGAAGTGGTGGAATCACCATTTCGGGAACTGTTCAAAAAACCATGAAGATGAGGGCCCTAGTGATATGGTTTAGTGGTGGTCTAGGCAGTCCTGGGGTAATGGCAGGACTTGATGAACTTAAAGGTCTTTTCCAACCTAGCTGAGTCTATGATTCTATACTGCACTACTTGTCAGCTGTGGTACAGTGTTTGCCCATGTATTTAGTTGGTATCCATTTGTAAAAAATAGATTATTTGACTTATTTTTAATAAAAAATGAAAAGGATTTAGTGAAAGAAGCTCTGACTGACATTATTTCCTACCTGGTGATCATTTTCCCTTCCTTTTTTCATGGAGTTATTACCTCAGTGAGCTTTAATAACATTTTTGGACAATACATGTAAGGCTGACTCATGGATTCACATTAGTATTTTGTCAGCTGCATGCACTCTGATTTCTAGTTCTTTCTAGCTTCTTTATTGCCTTCTGGGGTTGATCTCTCCAAATACTTAAAATACGCCATGCTATGAACTGCTATTCAGCTTTACCATAAAGTATCACAATACTACTAAAAAGTGGATTTCTTTGAATCTCTGATTGATTTTTTGAGCAAGACTGTCAATGAATTAAAATACATTTACACTGGAAGAACCGAAACAATAAGATATCAACTTAAAGGCCCTAAAATTTGAGTTGCAGTGAGCACACTTCCAGCTGATGTCTACTCATAACACATCATTCAGAAAGCTTCATCATTTTTTGCTCATAACCATCAAGAGTTGCTAGGTTTAAATGTCATGTACTAAAAACTCTGACATTAACAAAATGCCTCAAAACATGCAAGATGACATAACACTGAAATAAAACATACAGAGGGAATATAAAGTTGCTATTATTCCTAGGAGCAATTTTACCTTTGTGTGTTCTATGCTCAGCCAAAATCTGAATATTTTGAAATAGCTCCACTAACTTTATGCCACACAGGCCTAACATTAACTGTGCAGATCTGCTATACACGCTATGCTCAATATGAACTACAGAGAACTTCCTCTGATCAAAGACCACGGTTTGAGGTGTAGCCTGGACATGCAGGATGAGCCACAGAGGAGTGAGCACCAGGAAGGGGGGACTAAAAGCACATTTGCCTTCTTTTGAATCTGCTCTTCAACTTGTAAAACGACACAAACTGTGACTCACTTCTCTATCTGCAACACGGATATAACAAAAACACAGGTGTTAAAGTTGTACTGTATTTGAATGTTACGGAACTGTGCTGGTATAAACAAGGAGCAATGACAGAAACAGGGTCCACTGGGAGCTACTGCAATGTATCATTAACTAAGTGGCAGGTAAGTGCTTTTTTCTTAACTTCAGTGTATTTCTACTATTTAAGGACTAGCAACCAATATCAAGGAATTGAATATATTTTGAAAAATACCATTCATTCCAGTAATTTGTCCATCAGCAGTTTTGAATGGCAAAGAAAGCAGCAAACCTTTAGAGCAAAAACTGAAGTGTACCAGCAATGATGTTAGAGCATTTTGAAAACATCACTGGTGTAGCTCATATTTCTCTTTTTCCCTTCATATTGTTACAGAAGATAAGTGTTCTGATCAGTGGCTGCCAGCTTTAAGAAATAATGATATATTTCTAGATAATCGACTGCTACTTATTACCATACTTTTGATGTGGTGGAACATTCATGTGCCTTATTTTCCACTTCCTCAGGGTATCCTGGTTAAATGCCACATGCATTTTTCTCCCATGCTAAGAAAACAAAACCTGCATATTAATTCTTTTTAAGAGAGGCATAAATGTAATAAGAAAGGAACATTGATTATTCTATTCATCTATAAACTACTCCAATAGACATATAAATAATACTGAAAATTGTAATGTAGCCTTAATTATCAGCAGTGTTACCCCTCTGTTTATAACAGTCATGACAGATGAAACCTGCAGCAATCAATCTGATTGCTCTGGTAGCAGTTTAAGCTAATTCACAACAAAAAATACAAAGTTGAAAAGGCCAATTATCACATGCATTTCACAGGTATATTGGTTTTTAATGTAAGATCTCTGTTTCATTGACCAGATTTCTGCTTCTTAGTAATGTCCCTGTAAATGTATCTGGGAACTAAGGCATCCAAGACTTCCACACACTCCTCTTTAGCTGTACCTAATATCAGAATGAAAACACAAAGAATTGCCTTTTTCTCACTCCAAAACGGTTGTGGTTCAGTTCCCCAAATCTATACCTCAGCAAGGCAATTTACCTAAAAATTGTTTGTTATCATGGCCCCAAAAGGCACGGATCTTAGGAAAGAGAAACGAGTGAATAAACCACTGAAAATGTCCTGTTTCAGCCATTTACATGCTGAAAATCTGGCTTTCATCTGGTATTCCCTATTCACAGCACCTCACACATTGTTAGCACTTTGAAAGAAAAGAAATAGTCTAGAGAAATCATTTTAATCATTTTATTTTATACTTTAGGACTATCTGTTAAAAGAAGTAAACTAGAACCTAGGATTAACTTGTTTTGTTTACTACAACAAATAAAACGGGAACATGGGGCATTGCAAATTCAACAATTTATTGTTAATTTGCTATTCCTACTCACCATTTGCTTCTGTGTCTCTATGTAAGATAAACTACATTTATAGATACAGATTTTACTGCACTTACATTATACGACATATGAAAGAAAATATCGCCTTCTATAAGGTACTTCTTAACTAAATGCCAAAGGTTCAAACATGTAAACTGAAGAAGCCTGTCCTGAGAGCCAAATGAGACTGTAACTTTTGTACTTTATATTTAACAATCAGTCAAGTTTGATTCATTTTGCCATATGCAGTGCCAAGGTTTGACCTTGAATATTTTACATTTTTAAAAGGTAAATGTATTCCATGCTTTTCGGAAGGGTCATTTTTGATCATCCTGTTTGCTTGAAAGCACATTAGAATTACTCGAGATTTCCAAGGTTACAGCAAAGATACTCCTACACCACATTGATGTGTCATCAGAAACAATTAAGTCTCTCTTCACTCACCCATCCTGTATTTAGAAAAACTGTCTTGTTGACTGTGATGTTTATACACTTTGTGTGTGTGTGATTTTTTGTATTTATCTGTGATTCCACATTACAGCCAAGACTAAATAAGACTGTATCAACTTACCAGATTTCAGCTGCCCCAGAACCAGCACTGCAAAGTGTGCTGCAGTCACGAGGCGTACCTGCTGCTGAAGTGCCTCAAATGTCAGTCAGGATTCCCCCAGTGGCACCCAACACAGAAGCAAGGCCAATTATTTTCCGTGGCTGTCCTAGAGACCAAGCAATTTATTTTGCTGGGTTATTCTGTGTGAATAAACACATTACAATAAACCCTTCTCTCCATCAGCACTGGTGAAGTTTAGCTAGACAGTTGGCTGGTTAGATGAATGGGTATAAGAAAAGGCTCCTGAATAGGAATTCACAAAACTATTGTACTGACAAAGCTAAAATAGACCCTTTCCCACTCTCCTCACACTACCTGGCCCTATATTGCTATGATTAATAGGAAACAATACATAATGTTTATTACTCTTGTTATCATTCACATTTAATGCCATGTCACACAAATCTTGTAGTCCAAGTGAGGATCCTAGTAGTTTTAAATCCTATTTACTTTCAGTGTAAGTTCTTCAAGTGGCCAAAAGTCAGGTCCATGAAAGAACAGCTTCTAGACAGGTACTATGATTTGGTTTTCCTTGGTATTATAGCAAACACCCTCATGTATACAGCTTAGATATATCTTCTATTATTCTTTGCATTATTTTTGTTAGCCAGGGAGAGTTTCCCTGACAGAGTTTTGACAGTCAGACAATTAATTTGTCTTCATTTCATTGTGTCCTCAATAATACTATGTAGGCAACAGATGTCAAGACTTTCCAAGTGGAATGAAGCAGAAGTGAACTCACATCCCTAATAAATTGTTTACTGAATATTTATTTTTACTTGGATGACAAAATGCTAGTGAATCCACTGGTGGTAAAACCCATGCTTACATGCTACAGCACAACATTTATTGAAGCAGCTATTCTTGCCAAATCTATATTGCATTTATAAATCTTCAAAATAAGCCCTGGTAAATGTCACTTCTTAAATGCTCGGCAGAATCAATGACAAGCGATGCTGCCTTTGCCCTTGAAGAATTCACATGTTTCGATCTAAGTCCAAATTCTAAAAACCTGTTCAGAAACACACAGAGTGTAAACACGTGTGCAATAAATGTACCAGAAGCAATGGGAAAGAAAGGAAAAGTTACTTTAAATGAAAAAGTTAAATACAAACAGGAAAGCTTGTCGATTGGTTTTTTTGGATTTCCATTGTAAGCTGTGTAGAATACACTTTTTCAAAGCCCATTAACTTACTTCCATTCTGTATTGGAATATCTTACAGTGGTCTTCCATATGCTATCCAACAGCAATCAGTTTATTTTTATGTGGTTTTAGGCATCACATTAGGCATCTTTTGAAATAAACATCATTATATAACAAATAATAATAAAAAAATACAGAGTACCAATACCTAATTCTAACAAAGTTTATAAATTCTTCTGGCATGACACCAGCCAATACTACACACTGTATATTTATCTGTATTTTCTAAGTATGTATCCTTCATATTCTGAATGACTTTTTTTTATTATATATTCAAAGAGAAATGAAATACAAAACCTGAGCAGTATAGTAATAAAAATGTATGTATCTCCTCTAACTTCTTGAATGCCGCCACTGAATTGTGGAACAGTCTGCTCGGTGTCAGTGGGATGCCCATCTACAATGAGCAGAGCAGCTCTGCTAAGCAACACAGGCCAGATTTGCTGTCATGCCTGACATGGTGAAACCCAAATGCTTTTCCAAGGAAAGCTTTGCTACATCCTCATTTTCCAGTTAGTTTTGTAACAGCCATGGTTTAAAAGAGTATGGGGAAGTCTATTCAGGGTTCTGAATGACACAGCAAATAGTCTTCTTCAAGAGGATGTCAACTGACTTAGTATAATGACATGTTTCTATGGCAGAGCTGCAGCTATATCATATTTTGCCCATGGAGGATTTCTCAGAGTTAGGGGAATTTCTCTGAGGACCAATGCTGTCAGCACAGTGCAAGGAAAGAGAGCAAAGAGAATCCAAGAAGAATCAGCAACGGAGAGTGTCTCTCCTCAGAAGTTACAATCCTCACAGCAGCTTAAATCCTTTCCCGGCACAGAGTGTCAGGGACACAGCAGCCCTAACACACTCCTTCTATAAGGGTCTTTTATTCAGGGGAGAAACTGGACATATGGTTCTCCTGACTCGACCCACACCTACCTTCAGTGCACCTCCCTCACCAGAACCATCATTCCTTTTCTTTTTAGCAAAACCTACACTTGTTTCACTCCCAAATGAAGTTGAACATGTTAATCAAACGGAAAAAAATTGGCAGGGCTTGTCATAAAAATGACATTTTAATAGTAGATGAAATCTTGGGGCGATATTCACTGATAAAATACAAAGTGAAATGGAAAAAAACATTGATTCAAATCAAGACCTTCTGCTTATTGCTAGAAGTCATCACAGGAAGTAGAAAAAATAAAACTAAAAATATTGCTCTCCATCTATTGACAGCTGCCAGGCTGCTAATTGCCTCAGAATGGAAAACTGGCTTTGAAATGGGAACAGTTCAAAAGCAAACAAAAAACCACAGCCTAGATGGTGATGAGCAAAAAATTACTTCCAAAGCACATGCAGAAAAATGGAGGACAAAAAGTGATTAGATACTTTGTTACTTTTTATTTCATAGAATCATAGGATAATTAGGGTTGGAAGGGATATTAGGATCATCTAGTTTCAACCCCCCTGCCATGGACAGGGATATTAATCAAAAGGAAAAACAAACAAAAAAAGTAGTTCTAATACTTTCCCATCCTTTATAGTAATATTTGATAGACACACAAGTAGGATGAATAACCTAATACAGCAATTTTACTCTGTTTAGTATCATCCCTAGGGACACAATGTTGTAGTAGGTATGAAGAGTTTTATTGTGCTCCATGAGACTTTAGAAAATGTGATTACTACACTACTGCATTGTTTTATTCTAAATAAAAGATAAAACCACTGCTTTTACAATTCAGATTTGGGTTTGATGTCTGCATGCAGTGATTTGTAAAGCTTATAAAACTGCTCAAGCACATACCACCTCCTTTTCTCTAATTCCTGTATGCTTCAATAAATAGTTATCTTAATGCAACAATATCAGGATAATTTTGATCTTTGCAAGAGAGGTGGATTACATGGCAACTATTAAGTATTGGCAAAAGCATCGCACATTGTGCAATTTCCAAATGTGTAATACAAAGAGTCTTCCATTTCATCCACCAACCCTGAAGATATCTCAACTGACAAAAGATTCCAGCTCCCCTGTTTGAAAATTACTGAAATACAGATGCCAAGATGCTGGAAAGCTGCCCTTTCACCAACTCTCCCTGGCTATGTGACAACAAAGTGAGAACCTGTTGGAAGTAAGAAATGATTCTCTGTCAGTATCTTCTCAGTCTTTGTGGCTCTGATTCCATACAACTGTAACTGACAGCCATGATTTGGAATAATTGGGAAAAATTGTTAATGTTTCCTAAATGCAGTGAATTAAGGGGTTAGAATAACGCTTGTGGGAAGAAACACCACCTGCTTGTGGTATGGACTGCAATGAAAACTAAATAAAACACGATTTCCTATTACATAAGTATGTGTTTAATCATCTCATAGCCTTCACTCTCCTCCCCGTACCTCCCTACAAAATGTTTGGGGATGTACAACGGAGATGAGATACAACAGGTTCCTAATCTGCAAAACAATTGAAAAATATTTTTTTTCAGAGGCAATCTCACATTCATCTGCTGCCCGATTTAGCGTTTCCATCTGGACAGTTGGCAGTCATCCACTATAGTTCAGACTACCTCAAAACATCTCACAGAGGCTTCAGGCAAACTCTGATTTAGATACTCAGTAAGAGAAGAACAGGTTCTTACTAAAATCACTTCCATTTTCAGGTATATCAATCAAATGAACAGTAGTTTCTTTTCCCTTATTCCAAAACCAGAAAAGTAGAAAAACACTTGTGCTGTCGTTTAAGCTGAGAGGCTGAGTCTCAAACAACACAGCACTGCACCAGCTACTAAGAAGTAGAAAAATGACTGATACTGCTGAAGCCAGGACAACTTGAAAGATGAAATTATCATCATGTTAAGATTTTGCATACCTACAAAAGCCCTGAATATCTAGATATAGCTTGAAATAAACCTTACAGGTTTAGCCCATTCATTTCTCCCCTATCACTTCTCCAGTTAGAAACAGATCTAATAGAGAAGGTTTGTTATAGTTTTTTTGTTTTGTTTTGTTTTTTAATAAAAGTCCATGTAATGAAGAGAAACATGTACTTCTAGAACCATCATTATTTCATTAGGGGCAGTCTCTGAATATCACAGTTGTCTATATTACACAAAATACGTAACTGCAGTCGCCTTCTCCTCTTCCTCTTTCTGTCACCATACTGTTAATTCCAACTGTGAAGCCACTGACCCTTGAAATCATTTTCACATGCCTGGAAAACAGATGCGGCTTTTCCTTACTTTTTTCTTTCTAGAATTGTTCTTTCAAAATTCCGTGTGCCCCCTGGAAAATATTAATTCACACAGGATTCTGTTAACAAATATCAAAACTTAGCCTTAGTTTTAGCCTTAGAGAATCAAACCTCTAATGAGGGAACTCAGAGTTCAGCTTGCATTATTTCTCACTAGTATCATAAAACCAGGTTCAGCATATGTAACGCTGCTGCAGCTTAAGCCCAGCAAGATATACCCTGAACTTTCAGATCCCTGACTCTTATTTGTACAAGCCAGGCTATGAAAACAGACACTTCTAATGAATTCACTGAGAAATCCTTAGTAGAAGTAGCAATGGCAGAGCTGTAATATTTAAAGCACCTGCAAAATTGTGCTTTCATCAGGAAAGGAACAAAAGCTTTGTTAGTTTTGAAGCTTACATTTATATTCAGCATAAAAATTCAAAGTATCATTGTCTGCCACTATTAGGAGACAGAGGTCAAATATGGCAAGTAAAAAAAAAAATTACATTCACAAGCTATACAAAGGAGAAAATGGGCTCAAATTGTATGAAGTGCAGTGACATTATTTAAATGTCTTTGTTAATCAGGGTCCTGACATAAGAGATGGTGCTGAGAAGAATTTGCTCTTCAGACTCTTCTCAGCATGGGTCAAATCTGCTTAATATTCCAAACGCTGAGTCTAGCTGAACCGCGTTACCCCTTTATGATCTCTCATCTGTTTTTTTTTTTTCTCCTTTGAATTCAAGATGCACTGGTATTTTCAGTTTTCATCACTGCTAAAGGGCAGGGAAGTTGTAGTATAAACAGTGAAGTTCCTTTCAAGCCTTGTTTATAATGATTTATACATTATACAGATGTTAGACCTGCAGAAATTTTTGCAGAAAGTCAGAACAAAAAAGAGAAAAAGAAGCTTGGGAACATTTACTTTTGACCTTATTTATTCTTTCCAGTTGCTCAATGAGAGATAAAAAATAGGAGTATCTGCTGCTTCATACATGAAAAAAATAGGGGCAGTCAAATTTCCATCCCATATAGCTACAATGGTGTGAAGCCAATGAAAAGTAAAGAATGATGAGGTCCACAGAGCATTTTAACGCACAGATGCTGCTGCTTATTTATCTGCATCAGCATGCCATTTGAAGTGTGCCCATGAGTACCAGGAAGAACATTTCAGATGGTCAGTTTTCACTCTTTCATGGATGAATAAAAGGTAAATACCAAAGTCATGCATTTTGTAAATCTTACCCAGTACATTGGTCTCCCCATTCTCCAGTGATGCTCGTGGAGAACAAAAAGCGTTCCAGGTTCCTTACTACAAAAGGCTGCTCTGGCCCTCCTGCTGGCACCATACTGTGGAGGATGTGCTCTGCACTCACATGACCAAGAACTTGTCTTCCTCTGTGGTTCCTTCTTCCCCCAGAATGAATGTAGCTCCCCCATACACCTACAAGCTTAGCCTCTGACAGCTGCTTTACCATTACCCAGACTTGCTACCTGAGCGGTTTTGTTTCCCTGCCAAAATAATCAATCCATAGAAGACTTTCTCCCATCTCAAACAGGATATACAGCACCAATGAGACGATATGAAAGAGCAGCTACCCAGTTTATTTTGATTTATCGGAAACATGATGGGATTGCCCAAAGGCCTTTATTAGAGTCCGGTTGTGCTCAGAGCTGTTCCACCTTATCTGCAACAGTGCAAAGCAGTAAAATAGATGAGGTTGCTCTAGACAAGATGAGATCCAGCCCACCTGAGGACAACCGTTTTCACAGTGGAGATTTAGGAAGCGCATACTAATATAAAGACCAACTGCACAATTGTTGAAGATTTTGACAGCCTGATGTAAGTGAAATATTTGAGAAACTGCAATGACACAAACTGGACCATCTGATATGATTCCCTTAAGGCACTCAGACAAATATAATATTTTCACACTATTGACCAGCATTTGTTAAAAGCTAGTTTCCAAAATGTTCCTGTTCAAAATCAAAACCAATCCAATCCTAAACACCCCACAGAATGTCATATCCTGTACTTAAAATTAATGGCTATTGTTTTCAATTGCAGATAGGGTGGGGAATGCCCCATGTAATTCAGAAGGCACAAAGCTACTGAATTCAGCTTTGAGAACAGATCTTCACCAAACCATTGTCTGTCCCAAAGGTTTCATCCATAATGTTGAAATAGGGCGGCATACTGATTGGGTAGCTAGGGTTATACTACTGAATATTTTCCATGTTTTCAGTGGGTGTAACATACATTACATTATTTCTTGTCCATGCCTCTGATACCTCTATGTTCACCCTGCTATAGACCTCCAACACAGTGAGAGCTTAAACGGCTATAATTAGAGTCTTGCAAGTTAGGAGACACCAAGTGTTGGAAAGGCTGAAAATGTTTTGATACCTGCTTCCATGATCAGCACAAGCAGCAATAACCAGCTGCTACAGCTGAGACACTTCTGTGAATGGAGGTGCACTAGATAGTGTATATGCAACAGTACAAATGAACTGCATTTCATTGGACATGGGATACTTGCACTTCATTTATTAAAAAAGCCCTAGAAGATCAAAGTGAAATACAGAATAGGTCACAAGGAGAAACATGACATAACAGGAGGAAGGATTTTGGAAAAGAAACAGGGAAAAGAAGGCTTAAAAATATTTCTTCGTCTCCTTCTTTACAATTTTCTTCACGGTGTTTTTCTCTTTTTCAGGCCCAGCTTCAGAAGGGGAGTATTTAAGGATTAAAAGAGAACTCTTCCTTTCAGAGAACCAGTTTCACCAAATGTAGTGTTGACAGGCACTGTACAGCTACGGTGTGTATTTGGGAAGACATAATAAATACGAACTGAAAAGGTCACATCTCACACAGGCACCTTTGACAACTCATGCAGACTCTCTCTCAAAATACAGCTCAGAAGTAGATACAATAACAGATTCCTTCCCTCCAGCATTCACAGTAACTAGGGCTTCAAAACCACTTAAATTTCCTATTAAAAATCTCAATTCAGGCATATACCTTTCTTGGATTTAACACGTTCCCAGAGAGGCAGTTGGGCTCCTGCATTCCGTGTGACAGTCCAAGTTTGACACAGAATTATTTCTTTTTCATAAAGATAAATGAAAACTACAGTTTTCAAAGAAGACAAAATAGACAGCAATCCATTTATGATGACATCTCACTCACTCATGCTCACACGCTACTGTCAATAAACATTTAAGAAATTAATAAGACTTCAAAATGTAGAAAACTGCAATGTTTTTAAGTAAAAAATACATGTGATTTTATTGCTCTTCTTTTTCGTAGCTAGCTATTGGGATTGA
>JANHGB010042727.1:0-18851 GCA_026283785.1 Coracopsis vasa
GGTTAGATCTCTAAACGTTTCTTCTCTATCCTATACTGTGCTATGAAAAGACTACCTCCAATCAGGAAGCAAAACATGCATGAAAAGTTGGAAGCTCAGAGTTAATGTTCTGAGCATTATTTTCCTAATGCAGGAGCCAATAGTCCTTTTATTAAATATGCACAGTGGCTCTGCTTTTTTAGGTTTGGAAGGAAAACACATTACTTTCCTCAATACAGAGGTAATCAAAATTCAGTCAAGTGGGATGACTCCGTGAGTCCTGACATCAAAGGGCAATCCGTTTGATTGATATCAGTCAGATGGCAATATTGTTTGTAGAAATGTAGTCAGAAGACTGGCAATTTAAAGGCTGTAAAAAGTTAGGGGAGATGGGAGTGCAGTGTTCCATACTGATTTCCAGTGTGCAAGACTGGGGATTAGAGAATTGGCAGTAACATGGCAATCTTGTCTCTCAGACACTCTGAAAGGACAGAGAGGAAGAAAATCAAGCTCCTACTTCTCAGGCAAGACAGTCAGTGGGGCATTAAAGATACAGTAGTAAATAATTCCTTCACCTTTTGCTTTCCTTGCTGCATGAAGCCAGGGATTACATTTTGCTTGAAATATATAGAGCACGTAATATTACCAGGCATTAATAAGCAGCGAATAACTTCTTCTTCTTTGTCATAGGTTTATTTGTAGGATAGTATTGATTCCGCTGTCTGCATACAGAGAACAGCAGCTCTGTTATGTCTTCCTGACTAATACCAAACATTAGCTGTACAGATACAGTTGGTTTGACTCTATTTCCCTGCCTTGTTTTTTTGTCTTTGTTTCTTAATAGAAGTAATGGAACAATGTCCTTTTACTGTAAATGGTTCCTTTGCTAAAGATGTCACAGGGTCATTACTCCCAGCAGGGGTAAAAACAGCGCAGAGAGCTACCTACAGGATTAGAACATTGCCAGCAAAGCAAAGTGAAAAGAAATCATTGCCATCACTAGAAAACATTTTACACTGCTGGCAAAAGGTACCCAGATTGCATCCAAATGATTATAAAAACTAAGTTAGTTGCACAGTAAAGCATCATGATAAAAAGTTGTCAGAATAGCCATAGAATATCACAAGAATTCTGTGTCAAGGTCAAAGGCTAAAGGCTATCAAAGAAAAGCTCAATACCATTTGGAATATAAATGCCAAACTAGTCATAAACACTAACTTCAAATATACTGGTCTGGGAAAAAGAAGCAAAGATATTGAAGAATTTCACATATCAAGGTTGTTCTTAGAATAAAGCAATTATTGCTGCTAGCAGGGACATGCCTAGAGATGCTGGCTTTCAACATGGACCTGACTGCACCAGGCATTGCTCCAATATGGGGTAAAGAGGTGACCTAATTCCAAACCAAAATGTAAAATACAAAAGATGGATGTAGTTGAGCTACATCCATCCATAGTTTCAACATGGGCTCAACATGGGTGGTTTCTTTCTGTTTTCGTTTTAAAGGAAGTAAATCAAAGCTGTTTTAGGGGAACAAGAGATATTTATGGGCTGCTGCCACTTGAGCATGAGGAACAGTTAGTAGGAAGCAGTATATCTTTGGAAATGTAACAAGTGGAAGACAGGGAGCCTTACAAAATACCCCAGTTTCAGATTTTTACTTATCAGCTTTCTTGATCAATACATTTTCTTTGTATCACGAAAAGTGAGATTGGGCTCTGTCTCAAGTATCTTTGGGCTTGATCCCTTGAGAACTGGAGAGTAAGGGCAGCCTGGTCTATTGGAAGGTGTCCCTGCCCATGGCAGGGGGTTGGAAGTGGGTGATCTTAAGGTCGTTTCCCACCCAAACCATTGTATGATTTTATGATCTTTATTTTCAGAGAATTTAGTTGAAAACTCTGAAACACTCAGAAGTGTTGCTCCTGTTGTTATCTTCTTCCTTGCTGGGGGAGGCTGCACAGCTAGAGTGTCCCTGTTCCTTTGGCTGTGTCACTTTATCCCCTTTCCTCACCTGAGGTCTGCAGAGGGCTGTCATTCCGAACATCAGCAATTGCCACTGAGGACAGTGGCACTTCAGAAGCTCAGGCCTGACAGGGTTTGAGCCTGGACAGAAGAAAAGGGTCTGGATGCAGCCTGAACACTGCAGCGTTTATAGAGATGGAAGGTGGCTGGTACTGGATTTCTTTGGGATGTTGCTGTCACTTGGGGTGAGATTTGGTGGCACTGGGGGAGTAGGGTCCTTTACAGAAGGGGAGCCAGCCAGGCTGATGTTTGCAGCACCCTGTTGCCACTGGCTCACTCCAAGCATGAAAAGAGTGGGAATAAAAATCCATAGCTCCCTGCTTCCCAGGCCGGGCACTAATCCCCTCCCACTGAGTAATTCAGGGCTTTACACTCTCAGTATGTGTCACTTTGTATAAAAGGCTCATTGCACCGTAGCTGTCAGTGGAACAAAAATGATGTTCATACAGAATGAATAACTTCTGAGGCTGGCTAGAGGTCAGACAGTGTTTTGTTGCTGTTCAAGAAGAGGTAATCTTTCTTGGAGGTAACTTTTGCCATTTCTGGCTCTTGAATATTAAGCTGTGCAATCTTGTCACTTGTATAATGTGGGGGTATTTTCTGTGTGAGTGAATGGAGACATTAACTTGGGTTTTCAGTCAGGCAAAATGACTGGCATTGCTGGGAAAAGGGATTTGATAGGATGTAAAAGCCAGAAATGCATGAGGACAGTAACACTGTACACCTGATCAGTGTTCTGGCTTTCAGTTCCAGTTAAGTGCCAGTAAACCCAAAGATTTTGTTGGTTTTGTCCTTTTTGGGGGGCTTTCTTGTACAAAAAAGAGTAAAAAAGAGAGTTTGGAAACTCCTTTGGATCTCTCAGCATAGTTTTGTTGCCAGCAAGCTGGGGGATGTAGGCTGACATGCATCCTGTTTCTAATAGCACACACACTGTTTCTTTATTTAGAGCCTCTTTACCAGTATCAATTAAACCCCAGTTAAATCTGACACATCTTAACCTTGCGTTGGATCCAATTCATTGCTACAGCAGAACCCATATGGCACTGAGACAGTTGCAGGCATCAATTCATTGCTTATGTAGAGTTACTGGCTAAATGCCAAGCAGTAATCACTGCTTTTTGTTAATAGACATGTTTGCTTTTGCAGTCGTTTCTATACACAGTGCTCTAGATTAATTAGAACAAAATCTGTCATCCATCTAAGAAACAACCAGAACTCTTGGGGCTTTTTTTTTGCCTCAGATTTAAAGAGAAATGAGTACAAGCAGCCAAAGGTGCTGGTGGAGGAGAGTTACTCTGTTTATTCTAGAGTAACCTATTGTGTTTATTGAGCACACGTGGATCTGCTATTTTACTTAAAGGGAATAGGATGAATTTGCTGGTCATCTAAAATGCACATACAGCGTGAGGCAGTGATTGCAGAAAGACTAATTGTGGTTTGGGTCTTTTTAACCTGAATGTTGAGGAATAGCAAGAAAACTAATGTTAAAGAAGCCACAATTCTATCTGTTGCTGCAATTAAATGACACTTTTTACCTACAGAGATGCTCAAATTCACATGGAGGTGGACTTGCAGAATCATATAGATACCGCTATGCTTTGGGTTATTGAGGCTTCCTTTTGCTGCAGCCTGAAACAACATCAGCCCTGGCAGGCAGGGACATTAAACCAATAAGAAATAGTTCTTGCATTACTGGTGTTGCATTTTAGAGACATTTTAACATGTGATTATACAGTTTTGTCCTCCCAGCCCCAGCTTGGTGCCTGAATAATTAACACAGTTGGGGGAGCTGGTGGATATTGAAGTCTTTGGTTAAATCATTAGCATTTTAAGATCACGTCATGCTATATCCAGATCTGTTGTGGTGGTGGATACATACATGGTGACCTATACTAAGCCTGGAATGCACTCAGGAGTGAGTGTTTTGTGCAGTAGGGGAATACTTTCAAGCTGCTATATTACGCGATAGAAACAAGCCATTTCACTACAGATTCTTATAGTGGTGCTTACCATCATCAGAGTGTTTTAAGAACCCATTTTGGAGCATGTTCTCTAATCAGTTGTGTAGGTTTTTTATCTCCCTAAAAGTCATTCTGGTGGTGTTTTTTTCATGTTAGCTGTTTCTGTTTGCACAGAAAATTACTTTGGTTAACCTGATTGGCAAGTAAAGCTTTCTGGTCCCCAGTTCTTTCATTCATAACTGTGTCACATAGGACCTGATTAAAACTCTGCTGGGGCTTTCCATTTGAGTCATTAGGGTTTGGATGGTGTCCACTGTCATGATTAAACACCTGACTACTCATTGTCAAACTACTACTTGCTCAGCTGTTACTTGCTAACACTTTGCAATGAGCCCATGTTAAGAGGAAGAGACCTAAACATAGTCAGTAGTCGACAATTAATGGTAATCTCCAGTTTTCACTTAAAGTAGCAATGCTATTTGTAAGCTTTGAGGTATTTCTGTTTGCTTCAGTGATTTAATGTGATTTATACCTTAGCAGGGGATCCCATTAACAGACACCCTTACCTCTTCCTTAGTATTTCTGATGTATACTCCGTATTCTGATGTATACTCCGTGTGTATTATATAATATAATATATATAATATAATATAATAGAATATATATAATAATATATATATGAAATATAATTTCTCTTTGCATAAAAGGACAGTAAAAATACCCTTATTTTCTGGAAGTTACAATCTCTTTCCAAACTTTTCCTTAACGTTGAGCTCACGTTTTAGTATTCCAGTGCTGTTGGTCCATTGTTCGGAAGTACAGCTTTATCAGCAGAATGTGTGGCAGATGGTTTACATTTGCATTAGCCTTCTGGAAAAGGAATCAGCTCCCACCAACATAAGCTTCAGCTTTTCTTTACAACATTTACAACAAATTCGTCAGAATAGCATTTTTAGAGGGGAAGAAAAAAAGCCCCAATCCGACTGTCTTTGCCTTCCTTTTTTGAGGAGGAAAAATGAGTCCTGTTCTAATGCCCTCATCTGCACATATATCTTCCATCCCCTCCCCCCCCGTGTTTGTTAAAATGATTTAAGTATTTCATTATGCAAAATGACTTTTATAAAAAGACCTTCCTTTTTGCCCCACAGTCATTCTTAATTTCGTTTGTCACTTGTTATAGAGTGGAGTTATGTGAGGCTAGGATATATTATTTGTTCTAGTCTGTATTGGGTAATTTATTACATTAAGAAACCAATAATTTTCAACTATAATCAGATTTAAGTTTTTTAATAAGATTCATCCTCCCATTCACACTTGCTTAATTTAAGGATATTAAATCTGCTCAGGAATGAGCTGCCTCTCAAAGCCTTATGTGCCTATTAAAGGATTTTATTCCTGATGTGTTAATAGGATTTAATTATATTAGCCCTATAGTCCAGAGACACCCCACCATTGTTAAACTTGATAAACCAGACAAGTACATGCTTAAAGAGTGATGGCCAGCTCCTTAAAAGAAGTGAAAAAGAAGGTGTTACTGTTTTAATCTCTCTGCTCTGTAACTATAGCGTTTGCATAATGCTGAACTTTGAAATCTTGACTGTTTAGCACACTGTAACTAGGTTTTCTCTCCAAAAAAAGGGAAATAAATCAAGGCTAATGCAGAAATTAATCAGGCTTTTAATGAGGGGTTCTATTTGTTTTTCATTTCTGATTCCCATAGATTAATTTAGATAAAGTTCCAGTTGTATTCTTCTTGTGGCATCCTCTCGTTGTGTACAGACAAAAGCAGCAGCAAGTCATTCTGGCAATGCAGCATATTAAACACTCTCTCCATTTCTTGTTTCCTGTGGCTAATTAGGTTAATGGCAGAGTGACAGAAAGAGAAAACAATGGCTTGGGACGTTCTGCTGAGACGTGGTTAGGGAGAGGGAGAGAAAAGGGAGGTGCAAACAAGCCTGTAAGTCTCAAGATCTCTTTTGGCAAGACCTGGCATCGATCAGAAGTGCTGGCTCTTGTCAAGCTCGCCCTAAATGCAATGCTAAATGTAATGCTAAATGTACAGGAGTCAGCACTTCTGATGGCTGCAAACATGGAGAGATGGAGGGAATGACAGGGTTTGCAGAGAATCTAAAGGAAGGAGGCAAAATTAGCTGTGCGCCATCCGGTTGGACATTTTGCTTCCAAAATTAGATTGACGCGTGTTATGGCACGTTTCCACTGGTAATCACAGGCACTCAGCATGTATTTCAAGGAGAGTTAGGCCCTCAGTTTTTTTCTCACTTGCACAGAGCTAGACTTTGGGCCTCTCAAAACCTGGTGTAGGCTGTATTTGTTTGGAGAAGATAAACATGTAAAGTACACTTTCGGCTTTAAAAAAGCCACTTTCTGGCATTTTTCCTTGCCATGATAGCCTTGGAAATGTAAACTGAGATAAACTGTTTTTTGGGTTAGGAAGGAAATGGGAGCAGAGTTCTGCTTTGCCCAATGAGGGGTTGGTGGAGGAAGCTATGAGGCATTATGCTGGCTTTCCAGCATGGGGATGAGGATGTGTTGAGCACCAGCGGAGGTCAGCTCTTGTTAATGCTCTGGGCTAGGCTGCCCTGGAGGCCTTTGAATTGACACCTAAATTGGTGCCAGGCAATTTAGGAGCCCACCGGGAGGTCTGTGTCCAAACCTGCAGTGACAAACTGAGACAAGCTCTAACCCAAAGCTGCCAGACATTGGCTTCCTGCAGGCAGTGCAGGCAAATGATAATCTATAAAAGATAGTCTGGGTAACAGACAAGTGGTTGTGGTGATCTTTTAATATCTAAGGTGGGTTCTGCTTTTTGATACACTTGTAAAGCCTTGGTAGCCATGTCATTCCTAATTTATACTGGCTATGAGTAGCTTTTTAAGTCAACATTGTGGCTTTCACACTTACAGTTTGATAAACTCCTAATAAAATTACTCATTCAGGCTTGCTGCCTATTGTTGGAGCAGGATTATTGATCGCTTTCTATGTCTGCATCGATATATATAAGAAGCTGTGTATATTTATTAGAGACAAAAGGAATCCTGCTCCAAGAAAAGCAGGATAAAGCTGTAAACATGCAACTTGTCACCGTTTATACATATATTCACTCTTTTCCCTGCCTCCAGTACTGTATGAGAAGGTCTTTCCTAATTTAACTTGGGATTTATGGCTCTGTAGTGCTTTTTTTCCAGTTAGGTGCCCATATTTCTTTTCCCATGAATCTCCCAGGCATTTAAAGGGGTGTTTGCTGCCTTGTGTTGTCACTAGAACCAGAAGCCGAAACGATAGCTGCCAGTGGGGATTTGCTGAGTGTGCTTTCGTTGTATCGGATAGCAGGAGTGGGAACACCGCTGTCTGCCGGAAAACGGGAGAGGTGGGAGTAGAAGGATGTGTTTCACACAGGCTCCCAAAGGAGAAACTGATGTACAGTTTGAAAAGCAATAGCAGGGCTGAAAAGAATCTATGTTCTTAGGCAGATACAGTAGGAGACACTCTCAATAGAGACAAGGATTAGATTATTATATGGGCAGAAATAGGTCACCGGGCACACTGAAGTATTAAAGTGTGATGAGTTTCATAGCATGAAGTGCTATGAAAGTGCATGAAGGCCTGACAGGGAGAAGAGAGAAGAAACCTTTGTCCAGGGACATTATAAACCCAAGTGGAAGGATATTTGCAGTGTAGGGGTGCGGGGAAGATACAATCCCCACTCCTCAAACAAACATCTCACATCCTTGTGAAACATAGCATGGCTTGGGAAAAAACAGGAACTTGATGTGCGCTGCTGATGGAGGCTGTTGGCAAACACTGCAGTCTTTAATACCATAAAGGATACTCTGCCTATCCTTTTGGTATGCACTGATGCTCCTCTCTAATTCCTCATATGGGTGGTTTGGTGGGATGCCGTTGTTATTCTCATGATCTATATCACACACACTTTACCTCTTGTATTATACTGCCAAGCTAATTTTACCCATCTCTCATCCTTTCAGTGCTTCCTTTTAACTCGCTTGTCAGGCTCCTGCATGTCTTTGGCTCTTTCTTAGTCTCTTCTGAGTAGGACGTTACTAGAGTACAGTAGGAAATTCACATTTCAACTACTTTTCTCTACATTGTTCCTTGCCCTTCCCTGTCCCCCTCCAGCCTCTCTGGCATGTTTCCTAGGTGATACCTTCCTTCATGATGTATTAAGGTTTATTTTCCCTGAGTAACTTCCGCTGCTGTTTGGAATCTTTTTCACCTATTCCTCAAAATGGAAATGATTTGGTGTTCTGTTACCGTGTTTCCCACATGATTTGCGCAGGAGGAGGCACAGGGATGGTGGCTGGAATATGGAACTGGTTGGGGCTGAGCAGCACTTGCCATTTCCGCCTCCTCCTCACACTGTGTTCGTCACTGGTGAGTCTCAGCATCTCTTTCCCCTGAATTCTTATCCTTACTTCTCCTTTTCTTGCAGACTTAGATTGAGGCTGAGGAAAAGGTCACATTAATAACAAAAGTATTAATTTCTGTGCGACCGAAACAGTTCGCTTCAGTGCTCCCAGGCACTGCTTCGTCTTGCTTGTGTGGTTCATGAACTACATGCTAATTTTCTTTATATTTAATTACATTCAAATGTCTCCTGTGCTTCAGGGTACAAGCCTTCTTCTGACTCATTAGGGCTTTTTCTCTGAACAGGCTATTCCCTATAAGTCTATGAAGAGTTTCTTGCACTTGCCCTTGAAGCATGTGGTAACCGGCAGTAAATGGATTGCTGGATGTTCTGCTCTCAAAGTTCCTCTGTTATTAAATCCACAGATTTACACAAAGCAAAGTTAATAAGTGTAGCTGATTGAGCAGACTCGGATCAAATCTTTGGCATGCAGATATAATGGAGTGCATATTGGGTGAGCTGTTGTGCTTCAAAGAAAATACATATATTTCATCTTAAGACAATTACCCATTCTTCTGTGATAAATCTGTGCTGTGTGTTAACTCCTCCCAGTCCAGGCTTTGTCAGGCAAGTCTCCCTTGTTATATACAAGCTGTGCAGGCAGCAGAATTTCAGCCTCAGTACTGCTTGGTCAGTGATTAAATCAGTGCATGCTGCATACAAAAATCACCACAACAATGCTAAATATTACTATTGATTATGTGTATAGCAGTCAATACAAGCATATTGTGTTCCAACAGCAAAAATGATCATCTTAATTAGCTAATGATTTTTAGCCTGATTCCTCAACCAAATGAGACGTTGTGTGATTGCTGTTTCTGTCTGACTGTTCTCCCTCTCCCCCATCCCTGTCACTTCTGGACCTGTTGGGTTCAGTCAGTGTCAGCCTGGTTTGACTGAGGGTGGAGATTTGAAAGGCATCAAGTCCTTACGTGTTTAAACAGCGCATCTGAATATCCTCCTGATAGAGCAGTGAGGGCAGCGCTGGGTTAAACCACATTAGACACCAGAGCTGGAGCACCCTGCAGGCACTCGCCTTGAGAAGAAGTGTGTGCAGGAGCCAGCCTTCACTGATGCTGTTCCTCAGTGAACAGCACTGAGGATTTGATCAACCCCTTCAGTTTTGATTTAGGAAGAGATGGTGTCCTCTGCTCTCTGTTAAGTATCTGAAATGCGGAGCTCATGTGAAGAGCTGACTCATGGATATCACTTGCTCAAAAGCTGAACTTCCTGGTTCTTTCTTTCCTTCGTAGATCAGGTTATACATTTCATAAACAAACCAAACCCTTGGACTGGGCTGCTGCAGTCACTCCTTCAAAAAGAGTAAGAGGCATTTAGTGTACCAAATGGTTTATAATCCAAATAACAGAAAGCTGACTCCCCTTCAGGACAGATCATGCCGGGCTTCCTCAGCTGGCAGTCGCTTGCTACTAGGAGCTACATCTCCAAAGCCTTTGTACACACATACAACCAACTAATATTCTGAAGTTGGGTCATGTCCAAGCATATGAGATTCCTCAAGCATGAAATTCCACTTGACCCTATTAAGGCTTTCTCAGCATCAGATATGTACACCGCAGAGTGGATAATGTTCATAACTCATTTCACATTACCCCTGGGTAGTGCCGGTGGAGAAATCCTGTCTGGTCTAATGCAATCAAAGCTGTGAATACGAGGAAACTGAAACATCTGGCCAGGTTTCTCTGCTATGCCCCAGGATGTGCGACAGGAGAGATTCAGGTCAGGAAGAGGGGGGGGCAGAGGCATCTCTCCAGGGATGTGTGTGCTGTGGAGGACAGATGTCCCAGCGACATCGCCAGCAGCATCAGGGTGCATTGGCTGGGCAGGTCACCTCAGATCATTTCTTATACCTGCACTGAAGTTCAAAAGTGCAGCTGCAGTTCACGTAAACTTGCCTAAGCTGACCTAAAATAAGCAGGCTGGAGCACCTCCCGTATGGAGCCAGGCTGAGAGCATTGGGGCTGTTCAGCCTGGAGAAGAGGAGCTGTGTGGAGACCTCAGAGCAGCTTCCAGTGTCTGAAGGGGGCTCCAAGGATCACAACCGTGCAGATTCTGTGCAGCCAGAGACACTACAGAAGCCATCTCCTCTTGCAGCTTAATGTATGGACATCCCTCTTCAGGGTAAAGACATTGCCTTGGGCAGCTCTTTTACTTCTGTGGCTCCTTTGCCTGTGCCAAGGGGTGGCTGAGGGTGGCAGCAGTGGGCAGGGATATCCTGGTGCCTGTCCCCAAGCCCTTTCATCATCACTCTGTGGTGGGAAAGCAGTGAGACCAGTTTCCAAGTCAGTGCCATCTCGCTCCATCTCCAGTCCTCTCCTTTCCTCTTCCCACTTCAGGCCCAGCCAGCCCCCAGCTCTGCAGCCAAAGGGCATGAAATAGGATGTGTGCCAATTTTAATCAAATACAAGATGCAGAGCATGTTCTTCCATTACTGTTCTTCTTCAAATGCAAGGTGTTGCTCTCTGCAGCAAACACTAACACCTAGAGCACCATTGTTTCCTTCTCCATAATAAGGTATTGTGGCCAGAGTTTCAGCTCTTGTGATAGAAGCAGTTCCTTCTGAAACCATTGGCACTTACTGTATGACTTGAAAAGGACAGGAGGGAGGGGGGGAATGGTGATACCAGACTTCAGCTTTTAAAACCAATAGCATTTTTATCAAGCATCTTCTAAAGCGGTGTTTTGGCAGGGATTGATGACTGGATATTCAGATATTTCCTGTCCTACATTTTCCAGCTCAGTGAATTTCCATATGGAAGAGACCACAAACTTGGTCTCACATAAGAGTCATTAT
This sequence comes from Coracopsis vasa, assembly GCA_026283785.1. Classification (NCBI taxonomy): domain Eukaryota; kingdom Metazoa; phylum Chordata; class Aves; order Psittaciformes; family Psittacidae; genus Coracopsis; species Coracopsis vasa. The sequence goes on from JANHGB010042727.1 coordinate 11,225, forward strand.
GGACAGGCTAGAAAATGAATACTTTGTAAAACTCTCCCTCCTCCAAGTCTTGGGGGATAATACTTCCACCGTTACTGTTCAGCAGAAGCCGCATTAGCTTAGCTGGATGCAATGGCTTAGCTGTGTTGCCTTAATTAAAGCAGTTAAAATGTTAATTCACAAAGCGCCAATGTGCCTGGGATATGTGTTTGGAAAGAAGAATAAAGGGCTTTCCACAGAGGATGCTTGTCTTGAAGGATGTTTATAGCCATCTCCCCAGGTATTCTTCCTTTCGGAACACATCCAGTGTTTCCAGTTATCACTGGCTGTTGGCCATGCTGATTTGTAACAACGCAAACCCAAATAGTTCTTTAACCAGTTGAAATAAACCCTTTTCAAGCAGGCCTTGCAGAATGGCTCACTCTGAGGAGGGAGCAGGACTTTGCTGGGCTGTCTGCACCCAAATTAACCTGCTTCCTTCTGTGTCAGGGAGGGCAAAATGAATGGCATTCTGAAGCACCAGCATCACAGGCAGGTAACATATACTTAGCTACACTTTAAGTGCAGGTGTATACTTTAAACATGTGCTGAGAAAGGGTATGTACGTTCTGGGTCCAGACTGTGACCTGCCACTTCTTTCTTAGAGCTCACATGTTGAAAACGGTGAGACAAGAAGTGAGAACATTCACAACACCCATGACTTCTCCAGGCATCAGGAACAATGAGAAATCCAGGGTCATCAGTGAGGCACTTTGTGGAACAAGTACCATTCCCTTTTATCCTCCCTGTGTGTCCTGGGGGATTTCTTTTGCTTCCTCTCCCCTTTCCACAGCTGAAGCCTTGGAACCTCCACTGAATGACTGGAAACTGAGTTTTTTCTGTGTTTTTTATTGAAAGTTTCCAAAATTCACAAATTTTTTAATAAATTTTTGAACTTTGGCTTTCATTCTTTGTTTTCAGATCATCTGTGGGTTTTGACATGTCCATTTGGCTGTCCTGAAATGCACATGGCTTCTCAACTGCTCTGTATGAGGGATGCGTTGTTGTTGCTGACCACCTCCTTGAGAGTTAAATCCTTAGGGTCCTCCCTACAGGTGCTCCTGCTTTGGGATGATTTTTCAACTTCTATTAGTTCAAATTACTAAGCTTAAACCCAACTGCTAGTTTTTAATGCATTGTTTACTATGCTGATCTTGTATCATTTAATGTCCTTTATTAGAACTACTGGAAGAACTACTATGGAAGTACCCATGTTGTTTCATCACTTTTTTAGCTGCATCCTGCATCAGCTGCTTCATTATTTCCCCCTGGTTTCATGTTGGGGTGAGAAGTCTGAGTCATCTCATTTATCCCTGTTAAATATTGATGCTAAATATTTAATATTAAATATTGATACTAATGAGTGACATGTAGAACTGATGACTGTACCAGACTCCTGGCCCTAAAGCAGCCCTCGCTGAGGCGCTCCTGGCAAAGAGCTGGGGACCTGAAGAAGACAGAGTCTTAGAAGAGGACCTACTTTCAGTGTCTAAACCCCTTTGCCATTCCAAACACATGCTTGCTTTTTGTTTTGACAGGGTCTGAGAACTATTTGGGAGTCATAACAGCGATATCATTGCTCCCAGGTGAGTCTGTGGTTGTCTGTGGTGCTTTGTGGTTTCAGGCACTTCTGATCAGCATCCCTGGCTGATAAATGTAGGGCTATTTATCAACAGCGTTAGGAGACATCTCGCAAGTGAAGCAGCTGTAGTTGCATCTATTTGGAAAGTGAAGTTGGGTCCCATAGGTACTATGTGTGGATGAAAAATAGACAAGGGGGTTGTTCTAAGGTTTGCTCCTTTTGTTTTGCCAAGGGTGAGTGTTTGAGGTGTCCAGCATCACCAAACAGGCGCTCTACTTCCTTGCCCTGTTTCTATTCATGCATTTTTACTGTGATTGCTCTTTCAGGGGCTATCCTACTTGTTAGCCAAATTAAGGCAGGCCTGAATTGGAAGGTCTGCTATCACCAGGTTGACTTATATCAGCTGGTTGTAGTTCTTTTAATTTCTTCACATGACCTCTTCCTCTTGCATGACACCCTTCGACTATGGGGATGCTTTGTAATGGAAAGGTGCAGAGAGAGGAAGGAAAAACTGCCACTCACCTGGAATGTGAATGAGGAGAAGCTTTCCCAGAGCTGTCCGTTCTTAATTTCCTGTGGTTGGCCTGTTAGGAGCATGGCTGCTGAAAAGCCAATACGATCTGTGTTGCTGTTCCAAAACGAATGCATTTTTACCCGGTAAGGTTATGTGTTCTTTTCAGCTTTCAGGCAGTTCCACCCAGAAAGAAAAGGAAGTCAAATGGAATTCTTCTCTCCTTTTGTTTTTTATTTGCTTTCATATTATTTTCCTCATTGTTGGAAACAAAATAGTAGCAGTAATAACATTATAGAGAGATACCTCGCCTGTAAGCCAGTGGTGAGAGTCAACCCAAAGTCCAAGCAAAACAATGTGAGAATGGCTTTATTGAAAATCAGCATGTATTTGTAAGTGAGAGTTGTTTCTTAAATCCTTGGTGTTCATTGCTGCTTTTACAGTGATGACACTTGCAGGGAATGCTACAAGCTTTGTTTCCGAGGGTTAGTCTTAAAGTGCTAGAGCAGGTAACTGCACTTCCTCCCCAGTTTACTTTGCCACCTGCCCAAAGTGGGATTATGCTCAAGTAAAGGGAAGCTGTGTGGCAAATGCTATTGTACTGCACAATATTGCCTATGGTGCAGACAAGTTCCCAAATCCAAGTAGGGCATCATTCACTGGGCATGACTCGCAATCACCTCCCCATGTCTGGTGCAGTATTGCCCTTGAGGAGAACAGGACGAGGGTGAGAAGAAGCCTGGTGCTTGGCTGTCCTGCTCAGGACACTCGCTGTGTAACACTTCTGATGCCATGGTGGTGGCAAGTTTTCCACCAGCAGTTGAAGACATGAGTGTCTCTGGTGGTTTGCTCTCTGCACAGGAAGAAAATGCACTTGTGCTTCAGTCAGTGTGGCTTACATTGATCCCAAAGGTAGATTTGTATTAAAACACTGAGTCTGAGGTGGGGTATGAGCTTCCCTGATGCCTTTGCAGAACCAGCAGCTTCCTGCAGAGGTATGGAGGTGGCAATCCTGTTAAACCGCTGCTGCTGCGTGCTTGGGGAACACCAGACCCAGCTGAAGGCCCTGTTGACTCCAAGTGATGTTAGAAGAGCAGATTTAAGGATCCCTCAGGCAAGTACCTCTGTAAAGATTCCAAGGTGTTCCTGGTGCTGTAGCACCTCAGGCTGCTGAGGAGCCCGTTCTCTAAGGAAAAGTCATTTATTTATCTTAATTCAGTGTTATAGTTGTGTATCTCAGCTGTCTGTTGGGCAACTCTTTTCCAGCAGTTTCCACTTTTTGTCTGTGTTGGCTTCTAGCATCCCCTTACCAGAACATAGCCAAGCCCAGGGTCATAACAGAATCAATCTCGGTTACTGTGCTGTGGTCCAAACCTGATGGTCTGACTTCCAGGTTTTCATAATGTGCTGCTTCTGCTTTCCATCCTTCCCTGACCAAAGCTCTTTCTTTGCCTGCTTCTTCATGAGTCTCTCATTAGCTTTCATTTTTAGTTTATGCAATCTGGTGGACTTCTCCTCAATCAGGATCTCTCCTGTATTGTTATTCCATCCATATGCACACTGGAAACTTTAGGTGGCCTTTCCCTACCCACACCTATGGGCTCCATGTGAATCTCTGTGTGCTCTGCAGAGTTGCCATGAACTGAGCCAGGCTAAGGTGTGCTTTCAGAAACTAAGTAATAGAAGTCAAGTAAAAAAGGTTTCATCTGGGGAGTGTGGTAATAGTCTGTCAAGAAAAAGGACTATTCCAGCGTTTCTAAAGTATGAGAAGGCCGTTCATCTTATGGCTGGAAACTAAAATGGGGGATGCTGCCCTTATTTGACTTCTGCCCGATCATCTCAGCAGTTTCACATATATGCCATACGCTTACATTATTTATACTTCCATATCTTGGTATGTATATATTACTCCATCTGTGGTTTTTCCCTTTTAGTCTTTCCCATTCTGCATTAGGATTGTACTTGAGTACAAACCTGTAAAATAAGTTAAACCAGGTTTTTTTTCACTACTTGAAGCACAGCACAGTGTATTTATCACAAAGGAGTCCTAGTTAATGCTTTTTTCAGGTTACTTACAAGGAACATTCATAGTGTATGCATTGTGCTTAGAAATGCTGTTTTAAGCTGTGACCTACTGACTTGTTAAGGCTGGATTAAAAAGAAAAGCAAACTGTTTGCTCTATTCAAATCAACTTATGTTATCCTTGGTCACTTTATCTGAGTCGTTTTATGTAAGAAGAGGTAGCACTCTGTGGGCAGAGTGAAGGGTTTCTGTAGAATTTCCAAGGAGAATGATAAAAACCATTACACTTCACCTAGCATGTCAAACATAAAGCATGTTCTCAAAGCAGGCTATTGTTAATGATGTTCTGTGCTCAACATGTTGACTGAAAAGCCCCTATCACCTATGCTGCTGTATGGAGAAAGGATTTTGTAAGATGCATCCTTTATCTTCAGCAACCATTCTATCAGCAAAGGCAATCTCTCTGAGAAGACAAGGAAATGAGAGAGAAAACAGAATGAGAGATACTACTTCAAATGATACGTTTGAATCCTATTCTAGCTGCTTACAAAATACCAGTTTTCCAAAGGAAAAAAGTTAGGAAAAGCTTTCATGCCCTGCTGCCAGTGATAGTACAACTCAGTAGCACCTCTTCTCAAGGAGGAATGAATTGAGGACAGCTGATACCACAAGGATGAACATGCCATAGAAAACCCGAGAAGAGGAAACCTACCAAAACATGGTGAATTTGATCTAAGAAGTCCTCCAGGGCAAACACGAGACAGGAAGCTTCATGTAATATGAGCATCTTTAGAGCAGAAGGAGGAAAAAATGATGTTTCTCAGTCAGTTAATGTACTGGAATGAACCAGTGCTAAGGGTTCAGTTGCTGGTACTAACTACTGTTCCAGCAAACTATGAACCTTTCAGAAGCTCCTTCATGGCTAAGATATTGAGTTCTATCTGAGAATCAGGGTTTTGGCTATATTTGTTCTACACGATGCAATTACTTGAGCGAGCTGTATATTGGGTAGATAAAATGCTAGAAATAGTCGAGCTGCAAAAACATGGCATATGTGGAGAGCTGCTTAATCCCACTGGGCGAACAAAACAGTGCTGCTTCTATGCAAGTTAGCTTCTGTCTAGACATACCTGTAGCCTCCGAAACCACTTAGTACTGCTGAAAGTTTTACCACTACACTCATTAGTCATGTTATATGCTTTAGAAAGCCATGCAATGACTGTTTAATTATGCAAAGTGAAGGTATAATTAAATTTCCCTTGAACTGTGGGGATTTGAATAGGATGAAGTAGAATGGGTTTAGTTTTCCAGGCTCAGCATGCCACAGAGGAATCCCAAAGCCTTTTGATTTTTCTTCTTTCATATCTGTAGTTCCCTCCGGAGTAATGGAGAGTTTGGGCCCAAGGTGGCTTTTCCATCTTTGTGACAGGCAGTGTGGATGTACACGTGTACAAGTTTGATGTTGCCAAGCACAACTCAAAGATGAGATTTGTTTTCCTCTAGGAAAGCTGCCAGTGCTGTTAATAGGAACATCTGGAAGTTCTTGAAACCTGGTAATAGGGATTGTGGTAAAAGCCAAATAAAGAGTCACAATAAGCAGCTCTGTAATACAACTTTCCAAAATAGTAGCATGAAACTGGGCACCCAGGCATGTGGCCTGAGTGTATAATATTGCCTTTCACAACTGTATGAACTGCAAACTCAGCTCTCCTGGAAAATGAGGTTGCCTGCTTAAACATGGATACAAGAGATTGGCTTTTCCCTGGTATTTGGAGCTTTTAATCTTCCTCCTTTAGCCTAACAGTGGAGCTGGGTAAGTACCTTCTATATACTGCTGGGTTTCTAGGTGGGGTAGTGTGGTAGTGATTTTCTTTTGCTTTCTTCTTTCTGATCTAAGCCCCGTTTTGGAGAGGACAAATTGAAAACATAAGTTCAAATTAAATACTAATAGAGGTATTGTTGCGTTTCAACCGATGGAGCAGAGACAGAAGAGGGGAAAAAAGGCTGAGAGGGAAGGGAAATGTGGTAGAAATGCAGCATTCTCCATCTAGGTCAGGCTTTCCTGGATAGTGCCACTTGCATGCCATTGCAGGTGTATCATACAATGATATAAAACATGCAAGTTGCATTATACAGGTGTGAAGGGCAAACTTAGAACTTCCATAATGACTTGTATTTCTTATGACATTGTCTGATTCTGGTAACTGTTGAGTTTGAAGTTTGCTGAAGGCAGACAGCAGGTTGAAGAATCGTTTCATTGAAGGAAAACCCCAGCATCTTCATCCCTTATAAAGGACACTTAAAAGCCAGCAGATAACTTCAGAGTTGGAGGCTGTACCTCTAAAACAAGAGCTGGGCACTGAGACCTGTGCCAGGGCTCAGATGGGGAAGCACCCACTGAGGTGTTCCTTCCTCTGGGTAGGTGACAGCTGCTGAATTAAAAGAGTTAATTATATATTACTCTTATATATTAGTAGTATATATTACTGCTTTAAGCATGCAGTATACATGGATTTGTGCTTTGTTGCCTCCCAGTTATCCCAATGAGTCTGTTTTCCTGGTGGGTCTTCCTTAGTGGCCATCGCTACAGTGTGTCTCCACTTTACAGATGTGTGTACAAAGGTGACTGTGATTTGCAGCTGTATCATACATGCAAGAGTTTAAAGCAAGGTGGCATTTCTTTCTAGTTGTAGTTTACCTATTGGGTGTAAATCATGTACTTGTAGCATAGGATTTTGGAATGATTTTAATGCTGTCATGTCACGAGTTGGTCAGAAGTTGATGGAAGTGCACTGCTTTGCACAGATTTTGGTGACTAATGGATGTGTTAAATTGACTGTAAAATGCACATTAAAAGTGGAGGAGGAAATTATTCTAACTTGCACAGCAGAACAAAGATACAGCAGGAAAAGCTATTGCTTTTTGTCTTGCAGCTTCTAGCAAGAGACTGGTTACCACTCAACTCCATGTGCTACCAGGGGTGCAGATTTGTCCCTGGTTAATTACTGTATTCATTGACAGTGTTTAGGTCTGCTCTTGTGGTGCATGCTGGTGTCTCTTAACATCTCGGAGATAAACCATGGCCCCATAGCAGTCCAGCATCTGATCAGTGGGTTTTCTGAATGACAACGAGTGTTTAAGATTGAATTCTTGATATATTATTTAGAGTTTAAGGAGAAAATCATTTTTATTTGGGTGTAATCACACAGCCCCTGTAATCATGTGTAGTCATACAGCCCCCATAATAATCATAAGCCCGCTGTACATAGTTACTCATTGGTTGGGAATAAGTGTATGTGATGGAAAAGACCTGCTAGTGTGATGCCTCCTGTAGCACTGCAAGCTCCTGTAGTGACGTGCAGCAAAGAGTTTTCTCTCTTGATTATACAAGATACCTGGAGGAGGACCTTTCACAGGGCATGTAGTGATAGGATAAGGGATGATGGGTTCACACTGAAACAGGGGAAGCTCAGGTTAGATCTAAGGCAGAAGC